>PVJL010009478.1:0-17284 GCA_004026885.1 Lyroderma lyra
ACACATTAAACGCCGGTTTTGTGCAGCTCCTGGCAGTGTGCTGTGAGAGTAAAATATGTTTGAATCATAGGTGTTATGTTGTCAAAGCATCACGTCCCCAGATTTAGATTTTTACCTAAGTATGTATCACAATAAGCTGCCACTGGAACTTCTAGACAATCCAATGATCTGTACTTAAAACATCTCATTTTCTTATGTAGTAACTTTCTTTTAAGGAGATCTAAGAAAGCACCCAGGAACATTTATCTTCAGGAGAAACAAAAAGCGTGTGTGTTTGACTTCCATTCTACAAAAAGATTAGTTTAAATGGCCAGGCTCGTGACCTGAATTCTAATCTTACAGTTCCTCATAAACAAATCTGAAAACCAAGCACTTTCTTTATGCATCTGGGAGAAAACTGGTGGGAGTTCATAGGAATGCCAAGAATTCTAACCATTAGTAGGAAGCTACTTAGTATTATAAACCACAATTTTACTATTAATAATTTCCTCCTAATCTTTACGTTCAAAATGCTGTTGTTTTTCTAATAGTACAATTTAACAACAGAAAACACGTTAAAGTGTTCAATCTCCATCATCCACAATAAAGCAATCTAGGAAGTCTACCTTTAAGAGTATGCAACAAGTTATCAGACCCTCTTGCTATCCTTTTGTTTTGGAACAAGTTTAAGACACATGCTACTCCCCACCTCAGCATCACAGAGATTTATAAGTGACTTTTATTAAAATAAGTTAACGTTTTCCTACTTAACGTAGGTGGGTCGTTGGGGCCCCTTGCCGCCATTTCCCTCCTGTCGAGGTCGCGACACGCTAAACCACCACCGACCTGGGGGCTCCCACCTGCGGCCTCTGTCGCCCATGCTGGTGAGGCTCCGTTGGCCCCTGGTGGCAACGCCTCGTCGGGGAAATGCCGCCGCCTCCTGGTCCTCCGGCTCCCGTGGCCATGGAGGAGCCCGCGGCGCTTCCCGCTGCAGGGTGGCAGGTAGGACAGAGGCGGCCGCCGTGGAGCCCCCACCCCCGCGCCCGCCCCAGCCCGGAAGTCCGTGCGCGGTGCGCACCCTGCGGGGCACAGGCGCGCCGGGAACGCTGCGGTTGCGTGCCCAGTGGAGTGAAAACGCGGCTGGGAGCAGGGGAGGCCGTGCCAGCTGCAGAGCCGAGGGGCTGGCTCCGCTCCGGCAGCCTCCCGCGGACCTCCTCCTCCGTGTTTGTCACGGTGTCTACGGAGACACTAACTCAAGACCTTCTGAGCGTTGGCTTCCTCCTCTCTGAAATGCGAACTTCAAAAATCGACATTACGGAGCTGTTGTGATCATCTGTGTAGAGCTCTTAGTGTTTTCTGATATACAAGGAATGTAATAAATGGTTACAAATATTACGTACACAGTCAGCTCACCTTAGAGGTACCTGCACTAGAGGTGAGTACCGGTAATAAAAATACACAAATACTAACTCCAAATAGAAGGCATTAAATTCAGGCAAGTGAGTAAGCCTGATTACATTCAAAGCCTGAATCCACAAAACGCTGACCATCAGAAAGGTCTTGCTGACCACATGGTCCAGCTCTCATTCAGGGACAAGACAGGAGTCCAGAGAATTCAGATGGCACATCAGTTCCAATGAGCTGAGCAGTCAGAGCCACAGGTATATGTGTTGCATATTTAGGACCCTTCTATGAATAGCAATTAAAAATCAAATTAGTTGCATGAAATATAAGTGGAACCCACATCAGCTATTTTTTAAAAATTAAGAATGTTAAAATTAGACAAAAATCTAAGCTTTTCATATGCAAAACTGTACTAAATTTGGCAAAGGTAGGGTAGTGATGTGCAAGCATGAAAAAAGATTGGAAAGTTTAATTGGCAGGCAACAGGTAAACACAATTACAATGCAAAATAACTTTTGAGAGAAAAATCTAAATACTAAAGTAAGAGCAAAAGGTGAGGGGGGAATTTGAGGAATGAGGAGGATCTTGACTCAGGAGGGAAGAGAGCATTTAGACTGATGGAAGAGCATGAGACTTGGAGATACAGATAGGGTTGGTTTGGATAGACATTAAAGATAGTACGCTGAGCCTGGAATGAGGTTAGGATCAGGACAAGGTGGTGTGGAGTCAGAGCAAACAGGATGACCATGGTTCAGCACAAAGAACTGGGCTCTGGTGTCAGATGGACTTCAGGCCTCGTGTGGCCGTTAATTCATCTACCATCTGACCTTGAGAAGTTTTCACAAATCTCCTTCTTCCATTACTTTGCATGAAAAATAGAGATGATGCTATTTGTAGCACAGATATTTCGAGGGGTTAAATGGGATAATGCACATGAAAGGCATGCTGCACCGCAGGGATTTTGTATTCTTTGAACAGAGGAGCTATCTCACCTGTCTATAGGAAGTACGGGAAAAGTGAGACATTAGAGGCAGGGAGATCAGCTTGCTTTTATTTTTTCCAGATGTACTGAGATATCATTTACATGTAACCTTGTACATTCAAAGGTGTACATGATTAGGTATCTGTATATATTTTTAAATGATCACAAGAAGTTTACTTAACACACACATTGCCTCGCATGTGAAATTTTTGTGAGTGGTATAGCTTCATTCTTTTGCATGGGACAATCCTATTTTTCCATCCTCATTCATTAGAGTCTTTTTTCTCCATTGAGGATTCCTGGCTCTCTTGTCATATATGCATGGATTTATTTCTGGGCTCTCAATTCTAGTCCCTTGGTCTCCGTGTGTTTTAATGCCAATACCTTCCTGTTTTGATTACTACATTCACCTTTAAAATATGGTTTGAAATCAGAATGTGTGATGTCTCCAGCTTTGTTGTTCTTTTTCAGGATTGCTTTGACTCTTCAGTGTCTTTGGTGGTTCCACATGAATTTTAGGATTTTTTTTTTTAATAATTTCTGTAAGAAATGGTATTAGAATCCTGATAGACATTGTATTGAAGTAGTATGGACATGGCTTGGGGTGGTATGGACATTTTAACAGTATTAATTCTTTCAATCCATAAACACAAGATATCTTTCCATTTATTTGTGTCTTCCATATCTTTCATCAATGTCATACTTTTCAGTGTACACATCTTTAATCTTCTTGATTAAATTTACTCCCACTTATTTTATTGAGGGAAATTAGTATTGAGTGTATGATAATATAGTTGGCTATTAATGAAAATCAATTATAAAAATATACTTAAGTTGTACTTTTAAAAATTAGTTTTAGGTCTACAAAACAACATAGTGATTAGCCATTTATACAACTCAAGTGATAAGTCGATTAGCCATCTGACACTGTACAGTTAAAATATTATTAACTACCTTATGCTGTACTTCATATCCCTGTGACTATTTTACTTAATTATAGTGGACATTCAATATTATTTTATATTAGGTTCGGGTGTACAGTGATTAGACATTTGTATAGTTTATGAAGTGATTCCCCCAGTAAGTCTCATACCCCTCTGACACTATTCATACATTTTATAATATTTTTGTCTGTATTCCCCATACTGTATTTCACATACCTGTTGACTATTTTGTAACTACCAATTTGTACTTCTTAATCTCTCCATCTTTCTCTCCCGCCTACCAACCCATCCCATCTAGCAACCATCAGTTTGTTCTCAGTATCTATGAGTTAAGTTTTTTTGTTCTTTATATTCTGCATATGAGAGAGATCCTATATTATTTGTCTTTCTCGGTCTTGTTTCAACTAGCATAATACCCTCTTGTTTCATCCATGTTGTGGCAAATAGTAAGATTTCATTCTTTTTAGGACAGAGCAATACTCCATTGTATAAGAGGTTGGACAGTTAAGTTCATGAAACATCCTAGAAAAAGTGCTACATACCCCATTGCTGAATTTCACTATGGTCACCTTCAAAGTACTCCCCTTGGGAAACTATGCATTGACACCAGCACCCAGTCCACACTTTAAAGCAATTTTGGAATTCTTTTTGGAATGGCCATCAGAGCTGGTGTTATCTCTAACATGTGACAATTAAGTTCACAAACTTGCCACCATGTGCTTATGTTGGCAGCATTGTAAAACAACTTGGTAAGATGTGACGACAGCTCTGATGGCCGTTCTAGAAAATGGGTTCCAAAGTTGCTCTGAAGGGTGGAGTAGGCGCTGGCATCGGTGCCCAAGGGAAGTACTTCGAAGGTGACCATAGTGATATTCGGCAATAAGGTATATAGCACTTTTTCTAGATGAGCTCTCAGAGTAATTGTCTGGCCTCATATATGTAACACAATTCTTTTATCAAATCCTCTATGATGGGCATTTTGGTTATTTCTGTATCTTGGCTATTGTAAATAGTGCTGCTGTGAAAGATAAAGGGGTCCATGTATCTTTTCAAATTGGTGTTTTCTATTTCTTTGGATATATACCCAGACATGGAATTGCTGGGTCATAAGGTAGTTCTATTTTTAACTTTTAAGGAAACTCCATACTGTTTTCCATAGTGGCTGCACCAATTTGCAATCCCATCCAGAGTGCACAAGGGGTCCTTCTTCTTCACATCCTTGCCAACACTTATTTGTTGATTTATTGGTGATGGACATTATGACAGGTGTGAGGTGGTATCTCTAGAGTTTTTATTTGCATTTCTTTGATGATCAGTAACGTTGAACATCTTTTCATATGTCTATTGGCCATCTGTATGTCCTCTTTGGAGAAATTTCTATTGAGGTTCTCTGCTCATTTTTAAATTGGTTTGTTTGATGAATTATAGGGTTTTTTTAAAAATAAATTTTGGATATTAATTTCTTATCAGATGTATCATTGGAAAATATCTTCTCCCTTCAGGAGGATGTCTTTTAGTTTTGTTGATGGTTTCCTTTGCTGTGCCAAACCTCTTCAGTTTGATGTAGCCCAATTTGTTGATTTTTTCTTTTGTTTCTTTTGCCCAAAGAAAAGTATTAGTAAAAATGTTACTAAGGGTATGGTCTGCCTATGTAGTCTTCTAGGAGTTTCATGATTTTGGGTCTTACATTTAAGTCTTTAATCCATTTTGAGTTTATTCTTGTACATGGAGTAAGAATGTGGTCCAGTTTTACTGTTTTTGCATGGATCTGTCCAGCTTTCCCATCATCCTTTATTGAACAGACTGTTTTTACCCCATTGTATATTCTTGATTTCTTTGTCTTAAATGAAATGACTACACAGGCATGGGTTTATTTCTGGGCTCTCTATTCTGTTCCACTATGTTGTTTTTATGCCAGCACCATGCTGTTTTGAGTACTATGTCCTTGCAATATAATTTAATATCAGCTAGCATGATACCTCCAGCTTTCTTTGTCTTTCTCAAGATTGCCAGGGCTATTCGGGATCATTTATGGTTCCATATAAATTTTAGAATTCTGTGTTCTAGTTCTTTGAAAAATGCCATTGGTATTTGATAGGCATTGCATTGAGTCTATAGATTGCTTTAGGAAGTATGGACATTTTAACTATATTAATTCTTCCTATCCATGAGCATGGTATGTGTTACCATTTATTTGTATCTTTTTTCTCTCTTCAATGTCTTACAATTCTCTGAGTACAAGTTCTTTTACTTCCTTGAATTTATTTCTAGCTAGTTTATTATTTTTCTACAATTGTAAATGGATTTTTTCTTAATTTCTCTTCCTGGTAATTCATTATTTGTGCATAAAAATGCAACCAATTTCTGAATATTAATTTTGTATCCTTCTACTTTACTAAATTCATTTTTCAGTTCTAACAGTTCTTTGGTGGACTCTTTCAGGTTCTCTCTATATAGGATCATGTCATCTGTAAGTAATGGCAGTTTTTCTACTTCCTTTTACATGGGATGTTTTTCACTTTTTTTTCTTGTCTGATGGCTATGGCTAGGACTTCCAGTACTATGTTGAATAAAAGTGGTGAAAGTGGACATCTTTGTCTTGTTCCTGTTTTTAAGGAGAATGCTGTGGGTTAGCCATATGTGGTCTTTATTATGTTGAGGTATGTATCCTGTATTCCCACTTTGCTGAGTTTTTATCATAAATGGATGCTGGATTTCGTCAAACACCTTTTCTGCATTTATTGACATAATCATATGATTTTTCTTTCATTTTGTTTACATGATATATCATATTAAATGATTTGTGGATATTGAAACAAACATGCATACCAGAAATAAATCCCCCGTGATCGTGGTATATGATCTTTTTAATGTATTGATGAATGCTGTTTGCTAATATTTTGTTGAGGATTTTGGCATCTATGTTCATCACATATATCAGTCGATAGTTTTCCATTTCTGTAATGTCTTTGGTTTTGGAATCAGAGTAATAGGAGTTTTCCTTCATCTTGAATTTTTTGAATAGTTTGAAAAGTGTTAGTTCCATTTTGAATGTTTGGTAAAATTTACCCATGAGGACATATGGTCCAGGACTTTTGTTTATTGGGAGCTTGTTAATTATTGGTTTGATTTTATTAGTAGCAATCAGTCTGTTCAAATTTTCTGTTTCTTCTTTTTTTTAAATTCATTTTTATTGTTAGACTTATTGGGGGGACATCTGTTAGCAAGGATTACATAGGCTTCAGGCATACAATTCTACAGTGCATTGTCAACTTGCTGTATAAGTTCACCACCTAATGTGACTTCTCTTTCCATCACCTTATATTTAGCTTCCCCCTCCTCCTCTCCCACCCCCTCCCCTTTCTCCCCTCCCTGACCCACTTGTCCCCAAATAAACATTAAACTACTGATTGTGTCCATGGGTTGGTTGTTTGTTCATTTCTTTTTTCTTTGCTTTCAGTTTTATACTCTGCATATGAGTGAAGTCATACAGTTCTTGGTTTTTTCTGTCTGGCTTATTTCACTAAGCATGATGATCTCCAGGTCCATCCATGTTGTTGCAAATGGCAATATTTCATCTTTTCTTACAGTTGAGTAATATTCCATTGTGTGTATATGTACCACAGCTTCTTTATCCAGTCATCTGTCACAGGGCACTTTGGTTGTTTCCATGTTTTGGCCACTGTGAACAGCGCTGTGATGAACATTGGGGTACATAAGTCTTTGCGGATCTGTTTCTTCTTGATTCAGCCCTGGAAGTCTGTAAGCTTCTAAGAATTTATCCATTTACTCCAAATTGTACAATTAGTTGGTGTATAATTCTTTTTTTTTATTTTTGGTAGTTCCCTGGCTGGGAATTGAACCCAGGCAGGTGGTGTATAATTCTTTTACTATTTTCTGAAAGTTATTTGTATTCCTGTGGTATCTGTTGTCACTTCTGCTATTTCATTTCTGATTTTATTTAGGTCCTCTTTCTTTTTTTCTTAATGAGTCTGGTTAAAGCTTTATCAATTTTGTTCATCTTTCACTGACTCTTGGTTTCATTGATCTTTTCCATTGCTTTTTTAGCCTCTATTTTGTTTATTTCCACGTTGATATTTATTACTTCCTTTCTTATAATCATGTTGAGCTTTGTTTGCTGTTCTTTATCCAGTTCCTATAGGTATAAACTTAAGGTTTTTTTATTTCTTGAAGTAAGCCTGCATTGCTACCAATGTCCCTCTTAGGAGTGCTTTCACTGTGTCCCATAGATTTTTGGGTCATTGTGTTTTCATTTTTCTTTGTCTCAAAGGTTATTTTTTATTTCTTCCTTGATCTCATCATTAACCCATTGATTGTGTAGGAACATGGTATTTAGCTTCCATGTGTTTGTTTTTCCATGTTTGTTTTGTAATTGGTTTCTAGTTTCAAATCATTGTCAGAAAAGACACTTGATAAGATTTCAGTCTTCTTGAATTTATTGAAACTTGTTTTATGGCCTAACATGTGGTCTATCTTGGAAAATGCTCTATGTGCACTTGAAAAGAATGTACATTCTGCTGCTCTGGGTGAAATGCTCTAAAAGTATCAAATCCATCTGGTCTAAGTGTATCGAGCTGCTGTTTCCTTGTTAACCCTTTTGCTTTGATGTTCAGATATATCCAAATGACTATTTCTATCTGCTGAATGAGGAGCTCAAAAAAACTGTTATGCAGTGTGAAACTGTTTCAAGGACTTTTTTCCATTTACAAGATTTTAAAATGTTTTCCTGGGGCTGCACTGTGAACAAAGAAGGTGTTTTATGTGCCAAATTGTGTAACATTTCGTAATAAATTTTTTATGTCATCAATGCCATTAGATTCTAATTTATCTATACTTAAATCTAATTGATGCCATTTGGTATGTTTTGAGTATTTTCTGCTAAAATTCAATATAATGGTAAATTTATTACCATATAATGAAAATTTAAAATAATGTCATTTATGAAGAAAGCTGCTCAAAATGTTATTATTAAATGCATAAAATAGTCAAAATATCATCTTTTTCTGGCTTATTGACACATTTTGAAAAAAAAAAAAAAAAAACCTTGAAGTAAATTAATGAAGTGAAAGGGTTAATTTTCTGTCTGGAAGATCAGTCCACTGATGTCAATTAGGTGTAAAATTCTCTACAATGATTGTGTTACTGTCAACCTCTTTATGACGGTCCATATTCGTTTTATACAAGGTCTGTCCCCCAAAAAAATCTAGCCATAAATGCCTCTGTTGTTCATATTACATGGCTGGATACTTTCCGCACAGCTCTCATATAATACTAAGCATTGAAACCAGTATGCAAATACATATGCATACACATTCACAGCAGTAGTATTTGAAATAGCCATAAGGTGCTGAACAGCCTAAATTTCCATCAGTGGATGAACGGAAAAATTATAGTTATGTTGGTTTGTACTACTCTAAAACCAGCTGGGCCTTTTCCCCTCTTTGAGTTAATCTTTTCTTCTTCCAGAGACTCCAATTTCAAAACTTACCTTTTCTGTTGTAAAACAGTCATTATTCTGTTAATCGGCTTCTCACTGTCTGCAGGAAGAGGGTGCCTGACATTGAAGAGTTCCTTTCTCAGGGACAGTGTGCCCTGAGAAAACCTACAGTCAGCTCCAACACAGTGGTGGTAGCCCATGAGGCTCAGATTACAGTGAGCGAGAGCTCAATTCTTAGTCACCGTAGAAAGGCTACTGTAAACAACGGAGATTTTTCTGTAATAGCATTTTCACATACATCTTCCCTATGAAGGTATCTCCAGCTACTATTTCATGGAAGGCAGAGCACTCCTACTTGCTCTGAAGATTTAAGCATCATGCCACCCACGTATAACACGCCCTGTCCCTCTCTGTTGAAGCTGCCCCTACCAATATTGGTCAGTCTGGAACTTCTGACAGCACAGCTCTCTGCTCTCTGTAGGTGTCTGGTCCTTCCTTTAAGTGCTCGCCCCTCTGTGACATGTCACCACACAGAACATAGAGAGGAGGGACTGAGGGAAGCATGAGGGGATCCTGGCTCTGCCACCCTCTGCCAGGCACTAAGCTCTCTACCCAGTTCTCCAGTCACTAAACACTAATAACAATAGCATCTGTGGCATCTGTTACTGTATGGATTTAATGAGATACTAAATACCAAATGCTGGGGACGGTGGCTAGTACACAGTAAACCCTGAATGAATGTTCGCTGTTACTGTTATTGTTTAAGCTGCAGGGACATGGGACACACAGATAGAAAATCAGATCTCACCCGAATTGACAGAGTTAGTAGAGACAAACAACTGCTGTTTTAAAATCTGAATTAGGCAGTTTGTATTCTAAAACACACACACAAAATCTGTACCAATTAAATACAATAAAGTTGAAAGGGGATATAAATTACAGTTTTTCTTTTTTAAAAGACAATAGTAAAATACCACAGTCAGCTCACTATACACAAAAAAATCAGGATCAGCAGCTTTTCATTAAACTCTCCAATCTCTTACTCATTTACTGATGCTAAAACTCTAAAGAAAAAGGTACAGCAGGCTGTACACATTCTCTCACTCTCACAGCACATTTACTGCTGTACGTCTAGACCACCTGTACAGGCATCTATGGGACAGGTACATAAAGGACTTCTATAGAAATTTCTGGACACATAATTCCTCAATGTCTCCACAAGCTGGAGAATTTTACAAATGAAGACATGGACAGCAGGGTCACCTGTATTCAATCATCTCCTGCAAACACGGTGACGTGGGCACACGTGAACTTTATAGCTCATTCTATGTCTTCAGCATTTTCCAGAATGAAGTAAACTAGCAACAGCAAAACCACAGCACAGCGAAACCTACCACTGCAAACCAAAACCACAGAGAGACAACAATCAACACCCCCTCCCCACCCCAATCCAACTCCTGGGATGTCCCTGTGTTCACAGTAATACTGCTTTCCCCACTCTACCTGCCTTGCTGGGCTGAACCAAGCATGAGAAATGCGGGAGGCAGAGCCCCAGTCGCCGCCGAGGGCTGTAATACAATGACAGGCCAGCAGGCGGCGGGCCAGGCGGAAGATCAAAGAATACAGCTGTGAGATTCTTTCAGTTTGCTTAAGAAACAGGACAGAAAGGCAGCACGTGGCCTGGAAGCCAAGGGGAGTATGGCACCAAACTAGCAGTCAAACTACACGTACACACAAAACAAGAGTGCACAGCCACATCGTTGAGTCGTATGTAAGTTCTTTGGTTGTCAAGAATGGCATTCTGCAACCTCTCTGCAAAGAGGGACTCGCAGCCTCATTCTTAGGCAATAAAATCGTTTCCATTTGCTCGCGTGTACGAGATCGCCCACGTTGCCTTGCAACAAAGTCCAGTACCTCTGACTTCCTACAAACCACTTCTGTCTGCATTTTAGTGCGCAGTCTTGTCTGTGTCCCAACAGACATAGTTAGATACACATTTCATATACATAATATATATTATTTATATATAAAAAAAATTAGAGTATCAACTCCAGATTCTACAGTAAGAACTGATTAAAACTGTCCCAGAAGTTTGACTCTGTGGAGGTTTCTGCACAGTGGAGTGTGTAGTCAGTGCAAAGAAAACTACTGCCACTTAATTAGTCCAGGATTTTCGGTCCTCTGGCTTTCTGGAAAAAGCAGAAGCTGCCGATTCACCCAGGTGACAGAACACCGCTGCTTCTTCCTGCTCAGGTGGGGGAATGAGGTGACTCAGGAAGTGGCGGCACGTCCACACGGGTCTAAGTTCCTGTCAGGCCATGGCATGTTTTCAGGATGAGGCTGGTGCTTTGTCAGGATGGCCGGGGACAAAGGCGCGTGGCCTGCAGAGGAGGTGCTGGCTGCCTTTCACCGAGGGGTCGAGGTCCTGCCAACCTGGAATGCAGAAGCCAGTGAGTTCGAGCTCCTGTCCCCTTACCCCCACCCACCCACAGGGACCACCCTTAGCCAGAATGCACAGACTCCACACAAGGGGCTCTTCTTAAAGGGACCCACAGAATTCGATTTGAAATGGAATCCAGGCCTAGAATTTACATAGTACCAGGGAGAACCCAAAACCCAAGGGGAAGCTACTAGACAAAGTAATGGATAGCAAGACCCAACGTTAAAGTAAAAAACTTATTTCTGGGCCCATGCGCTAAGTCCTTATCAGGGTGAGAACAGAAGTCAAACTTTACTACTTTAAAAGTTCTCAAACTGTAACACTGTCAAAACAACTTAGTAAAACTGAAATAACAAAAATACTAAAGCAATTTTTAAAATCAACATAATTCCACATTACTCTATTACAACAAATATTTTTGTAAATTCCACTGTGAAAACAAGCTTTGTGGCAGGGACACACTCTTCTGGAGACGTTCAAAGCAAATACCAGGTGTTGTTTTTTGTCGGGTTCTAAATGACCTGGGCAGCGAAACAAGGGGGGGTTGTAGCCCGTCTTCCTTCTTCCATGGCTGCGTGTCTCCAGCGTAGCCCACAGACACCCTGCCTCACGTTACATCAGGGGAGGTTCTGAAAACTGACCCCCCATCCACCCCGACTGAAGCAAACTCTGAGGCGGGGAGGGAAGTGCATCCTGGGAACCTGCAACTTGAAGAGGCAGCTCCCCCTTCTCTGACAGACGCCCCCCAGGAGTGTGGTGCGCGTTTGGGAGGAGAAGCACAGTTCAGGGTGAAGACTCATCCTGTGGATGTCGTGGGCTTCCTGGGAGAGGGACTGAAAGCTGATGTGGGCCAGCAACGTAGATGCCGGTTGCAGACGTGTAGAGGAAGAGGAATGCCTTTAAATGAATGAGTGTCTGGTTTGTAAGAACTTAGGAGTATCGATTATCTTATCCTTTATGAAGCCGCTTTCTATGAGGAGTGGTCAAGAAATCCATGGAACTGGATTATTAGAGAGGTGAGGACACTAGTGCACACAGTTTGATGGTGTGACTTAGCATTTGAGCCACATTTCAGCCTACTTGCATCTGGATTCTTTCAGATATCACTGAAGCACAGAAAACATGAAGAAAACCCCAAGTATTGATAAAACTGAATTTCATGCTGTCAGTGAGTTCCTCACAAAACAAGGGAAAGCACCTCAGACCATTTTGGAAGAGATGTTAGCGGTTTACAAGACTGTTGCCCTGGGAAATCGATGGTTTACAAGTGGCATAGCCTTTTCAAACAAAGCAGAGAGTCAATTGAAGAAGACCTCCATTTGGGATGCCCTATTGAGGCCACTTCGTCACTGTAAAAAAAAAAAAAATAGAAAATTGTAGTGGAAAATGCCAGATTGAATACAAAACAGCTTGATAAATGGGTAGAGTATCACCTACAACCATTTTGAATATTCTCCATCAGCATCTAAGGATGTCAAAAGTCAGTGCAAGATGGGTACTGAGAATGCTCACACTACTTCAAAAACAACACTGTGTCCAGTGTTCACAACAGTTTATTTACCTCTGCACAGACAACAAAGATGAAGCTTTATGCCAGACTGTCACTGGAGATGAAACCTGGTTTCATCATTATGGGCTTGACTCAAAGCAGGAGCCCATACAGTGGCATGAAAAGGACGCGCCATGCCCTAAGAAGTTCAAGGTATCGCAATCGGCAGAAAAAATCATGGCTACTGTTTTGTGGGATATGGAGGGAACCCTGCTGATCGATTACAAGGATAAACGTGTCACAGTAACTGGAGAGAACTATTCCAATCTGCTGAAATTGTTAAAAGAATCTGTGAAAAAGAAGAGGAAAATGGACCAAAGGGGTGCAGCTTTTGCATAGCAATGCATCTGTGCACAAGAACAATGTTGCGTTGGCTAGTCTTCATGACTGTGGTTCCCAAATGTTAAGCCACCCTCCCTACAGTTGACACCTGGCTCTGTCTGATTATTGTTTGTTCCCAAATATGGAAAAACAGCTTCAGGGGAAGAAATTTACACATGACAAAGAGGTTAGAGCTACAATTTGACAGCAAAAAAAAGACACACACACACACACACACACACACACACACACACCGAGGGTATAAACTTATTGAAACATCTGGACACTATTAGGGTTAAGGGTGAATATATTGAGAAGGAAAAATAAATAGTTTTGTTTTTACCCCCTTTCCCCTTCATTCTGTGAATTTCTTGACCACCCCACATAGTTCAGTCACCTCTCGGTTTTGCTCAGTGCTGGTACTCCCATACCCCTTACACAGCTGCGCTTGGGATGTGGGACGCAAATAGTGACCCTTTATAAAAAGAAGTGGTGGCAGTCAGGAGTGGAGCACGTAGAAGTGGACAATCTTCCATTTCCCCAAAGCACCTTTTATGGTATGGACACCTATTGGCTGTATTTTATCAGTCCTACAATGCATGTTATTATATTTCCCCCTACATTTCAACATCTCTGAAATCTGTTGTGTCTTACACTTCCTGTCATGGTGGTATCTTTTCTTACTGACCCCTAAAATAATGGTGTACACAATAAGCATGGAAATCACTGACTGATCCTTATCCATGTGAATGCTGAATTCAATAAACCCATCTGCCACTCAGAAGCCTCTGCTCCTATATATCCCATAGTTCCACCTGGGATGATACAAGAGGACTTGCAGACAGGCTGCCCCTCACAGAACCAGCTGAGCAGCATATTAGCTTGCTCCTGGGTGGGCCATCTTCCCTGTCAGAATGACTCTCTCCTACTAAGGCACTGAAGTAAAGGGTCTCTGGGGGTCGGTGCACAATTAGATATGCTCACCAACAGCACAGAACCCAAAGGAATGCCTGTGGAACATACTACCTGATCATTCTCCGCCAAGGAATCCATCTGGCCAGGGTCCTTTGGCTGATCTGAGATACTCTTATTGTCCGTTTTACTTGGTAGGTTCTTCCTACTCGAAATCTCTCCAGCAGCAGAATATGTCAATCCATCAAAATCTTTCCCATCTGACACACCCATAAACTCTGTGAAGGAATGGTCCTCAAGGATATTTGTGGTGTGCTCTATGGTGACTCCTGGGCAGAATTCTCTGGACGGTTGGCCATTTTTACTGGAGCAGGCATCTTGTTGTGAAAATAAGCCAGTCCTACAGAATATTTTGGAGTTTTTCTCAGGGATGCTTGGGGATGATGGGCTCCCATCAGCTAAGGCACTGTTTTCCTTGAATGGCACCACGATCGTCTTATCCTTTGCCAAGCCTCTTTCTAGTTCAGTCGACTCTGTGTTTGAGAATGGTCCGAAATCATGCACATGGGATGGTCCAGAATGCTCACTGGACTCTGCGTCTTTTGTCTGAATAGCTAAGTGATCTGAGCTGTCACTAGAGGGGACCACCATGTCAGACAGAGTGGCACTGGAGGCACTGTGGGAAACGTAGCCACTGGTAATACTGCTGGTGGTAGGGCTACGGGAAACTTCTAAGACCCTTGAGTTTGTCAAATCTACTTTAGTAGAGAACCACTCTCTGTTCTCCAAGCTGGCGTTGTAAACACTGAAGTCAGCAAACTCCACAGGCACATAAGGCCGTGTACACATGAGCTTCCTGTTAAGAGCTTCCAGATCATTTTCCTCCTCCTCAGAGTCCTATAGAAATGAAGCGAAAGTCAGTCTTTAGCTCCTACAGCCATTGTATTGTTGAGACACATTTTAAATACTTTACTATTAAAGGCAGTCACATGTTTACTGTTTTGTCTTTGAGTTTGGTTAAATCTTGTCACCTATTGTAGACACAGAGATCTGTGATCATCCCATCACCACCTAATATGAAGATTTCTTTCTCCTGTGCTCACTCATTGCTAATCAGAAAGCCTCCTCGGGTTTTAAGAGAAACGATGGAACCAAGTGCAGGGGACTCAAGTAGTTACTCAGATGGGTTCTCGGTGAAAACCCATCTCACTGAATGAGGAGACAGCCAGCCAGGCACAGAGAGGACCTGCTGCTTCCCTTGCTCTTACAATCCTCACCTTGGGAGGCCAAGTGCAGGTAAGCAAGGTGATTTGTGCCAAGTTTCTGAGCTCTTTTATGGGAGAGAAGGTGCTAAAATAAGGCCCCAACAGCAAATGGGTTAAGAACACAATTTCAATCCCCATTCTCAGTATTACATTAAACACTGCAAGGCAGTAAGATACGAAAAACCTGACATTTTCCTTTGGAGGGGTTTCGAGAACTTGAATAGAGGATTTGGCTAGAAGGTGAAGAACATAATATTGAAATGTAAATTTCGTTTGTCAAATTGCCTTAGAATTCTCTTTATAAAGATTGGTAAATATCTAAAAGTGGATGTTATCAACTCCCAATCTCTCTGGCTCATAAGTGATTCTCTCATATTTTTGTGGAAAACAAGGTAAAACAAATGGGTATTTTACTTGCAAATAAAAAAAAAATGGTAGTATTATCCAATCATTTCTAATTGACCTCATAAACACCTGATGATGCTGCAAGTATTCATTTTCTCTTTTAAAACATGACTTTTACTGAACAAATATTCATTAAGCACCTACTATGTGCCAGCCATCATCTTGAGAACTGGGAATACCAGTGTTGACCAAGCACAGGCAGGGTCCCTGCCCTTAGGGAGTTATGACCTTGGTCCTTGTTCTTAGAATCATCCTGGACAACTATGGGGGCGGAGAGATATTCACTCAGTATAACAACAGGGTGACTCTAAAGACCTTGAGTCAAAAATCAACCTTACTCATCAGAGACACAGGCTGGGGTCAGGGGTGGGGGTTAGATGGAGGGAGAGATGTGGGGGTGAGGCAGAGGTGGAGGATAAAAAGGGGGCTGGGGGACCACACCCTGCAGGTATGGCAGAAGGTAATTCACCAATGAACTTCAACTACATCTACTGAATTTTATATTATTTTCTTTTGCATCATATAAGATACTAAATACCTGAAAACAGCTTACTACTCTTCAATTCTTCTCAGTGTTTACAATACCTTGAATATAAATTATTTCAAAGCATCAGTAGTCTTCATTCCTTGGCTATTAATCAAAGGTGAATATCAGTTATCAGTGATAAAAGCCCCAGAAGTTAGCAAAACATAAATTCTACCAACACTAATCTCTTGCCATCTTGTTTTTAGCTGCTTTCTAAATTAAGTGGGACCTCTACCAAAGGGGTGGGGTAGAATGTTACTCCCCAGGGTTGGGAAATGTTTGTAAAGGAGCAAAGACTGCACAGAATTGTCTGAATCAGCAGCCTTTGTCTGTATTTTCTGGATTCTTTATCTGACCTGTTTAGACTCAAACTGAATTTCAAGTGTTTATGTTTCTCGTATTTCCTTCTGATGTAAGCTGGTACAGAAACATACCTCCCAAGACCAAGAGTCCCTGATGCAATAGTTACTAAAAACTTAGTTTTTGCAGGGAAAAACAAATTTGAGGATGAAAATTAGTATTTTGGGGCCCTTTTTTGTGAAGTATGAAGAAGGGCCTGTCAACTAAAACTGCAACTTTGCTGAATGAAATATTCAATCATGAGTTTAATATATAGCATTTATCAAACTCACAAAAATAAAAAAATTATTCCTACATGATTAAAATGCCCTTTGTAACCCTGAAGAGTCTACAAAACCCCCCAGACATTAAGTTCAAACAGGGATCAGTACATAGTTAGGCACCTGGGGTAGGTAGGGGTGAGGGTGGGGAGTGGCCCAAAGAGAAGGGCTAAAGCAGTGGGATAACTAATTCCAGGAAGAAGAAAACTGGGCATAGAGGAAATACTTTCCAACATGTAAAAGGAGACTGAAAGTTGGTCAAGTTATCGCCTTCAAGGAAAAGCAAAGACTTACTTCGCTTAAACTGTATGTTAAAGAAATTTGTTTGACAGGCTTTTTATTGCAGAAATACTATTTATCACTGTATCTTAAAGAAGCCTAAACTAAGTGCCTTCCAACTACGTCTTAAGGACAGAAAGAAGGAAAACCCTACCTAAGGTGGGGCAGGGAGTCAGGTTCTCAAGCTTCCCTCTCGCTAT
>PVJL010009478.1:17384-57203 GCA_004026885.1 Lyroderma lyra
GAAACACCTTGATTTTGAGAAGGGATCAAAACCTACATTAAAGCACTGATATTGCAAGGAGTTTCACTTGATAAAGTCATTTTCACTGCCACTATAATCGGTCTGTATGTCCATCAGTGAGATGGTCTCTACAGAAGGACTGTATCAGCCCAGGGCCCCCCAGTTCTTCTGTCCATGGCGCTAAGGGGTGGGCAGCCCCTGAGAACCAGCAGCAGGGTGACTGAGACTACATTATCTCTGGGAGCACTCAGGGTCTCTGGTGTCACTGAGGTCAGCCCAGTTGCTGATGGGATGGGTGGGGCCTTTGCTCTCACTACATGGGAGCCCTCGGGCAAGTCATGCACCAATTTTTTTGTAGCTTATGTAAAATGAGAGAAGTAAACCATGTGCTGTCTGTGCAAGATCTAAGGGAGGGAGAAATGCTTCTCTTCTCTTCTTAATCTGCTTCATAACTTAAAAAGACTCCAAAGGTATACCACTGCCTTTATGTTATTCATGCAAGACCATGGTGTATATTTGATTATCTTCCCAAATTGATCAGTCATTGAAACAGTGCTTTAAGAACCAAGCACAGCTATATTGACTATATTTTGTGTGACATTACAGTTTTCTATAATTAGATGGGCTAAAAAATGACAGGAACAATGTCTGAATATTGTTTCTCAAAAATGATTTCAAACTCCCTTGATCAGACTGACCCACTGATCCCATGTGAGTTTTCAAGAGTGGTGAAGGAAAGAAAGGGAATTAGGAACAAAGAATAAAACAGTTTTTATCCATTTACAAGGGGAGAAATAAGATTAAAGCTTCCCTAGTGAAACTAGAGCCTCAGATCAAGCAAATAATACCCTTAACATCTCCCAACACATCCTGGAAAAGCTGCTATCAGAAATAAATCAAACTGTTCAATGAATAGCTGCGGAGACGAGGAGTGCTCAGTGAGCCAGATTTCTAAGGAGAGTAGAGGCTGATCTCTCCAGAAAGATCCCAGCAGAGAAAATGGAACCTTCAGACCCTACTCAGTGGACTTCATGTGTGTTCCGTCACAGAGTCTAAGTGCAGCCTGAGACCTCTTGGGTCAACAGAATCCGGTTCTATTGCACCCTCTGCTAGCTGCAAGTCCAGAGACAGTTCTTGTCTATACTTTCAATGTTGTTTAATGACACCTGTTGGGCAAACTCTGCACAGTGGAACTATCTGCTGGGCAACCTCAGAAGCATCATCCTGGTGTCTCCTAGTGGTGCATTCTACCACAATGTATTGTCACATGGCTTTAAATTCTGTGCCTGTGCACCACGGTCTTAAGTGCCATGTCCAAAATGAGATCCAATCAGCCATGGAGCCAGAGAATCTGAAGAGAACAAACCAGCCACCTGGCCTTTCTAGCCCGTGCTGCAGTCCTTATTAGTGAAGCTGGGGTGGCCAGGTAAGGGACTGGGCAGCTCAGTAAGATTCAGAGGCATGAAGGAGCCTGGTGATGCTCACCCTCTTCTCCAGCAGGAGCCAGGATGGGACTTGGGGTGGGAGGGACAGGGAGAAAGAACACAGCGGCAGAGGCACGGCAGAGGGGCAGAGCAGTGAGGGATGGTGGTGCCTTGCCCCCTTCCCTCAGGGCCCAGGGGTACGAGAAGGCCACGTCCTGAGACCCACATCCTGAGCACTGCAAGCATGCAGCGGAGGGGCCAACCGCACACCCGGATTAGGTTCCCATTAGTGCCACAGTGTGTGCATTAGCGGCATCTCCTCGAACTGTCGGAGGACCTCACGGTAAGGAGCCTCTGGAATGGAGCTGACACGGTGCAGCTGGGAAGGGAAACTGCCCACCCTCTGCCCCCAGAGCAGTCCTCACGCAGATGCAACACCACACAGACGCAACATCAAGCAGCCCCCCCGCCTCCGTGCTCCCAGCTACCTCATTTTTCTAAGGAAAAGCCACACAAGAGTGACAACACAGATGCAAAACTAGAAAATTCTTTCCAGTTCTGTGAGCACACATTTTTTTAAAAAATTGAAGTATCATTTATAATCCACAGTGCATGATATACAGTGTTTAAAAAACAATCTCTCATAGTTGTTAATCTGAAAACCAAGTGCTGGAGGATGAAGTTTTACAGGTAGAGTGTCAATCTACCTGTAGTAAAACACAGATGAGCCATCCCGAGAGTGAGGCTGATCCCAAGGGATTTGGAATGTATGATGTCTGACAATTAAGTTCATGAACTCATCCTAGAAAAAGTGCTACATGCCTCATTGCTGAATATCACTATGATCACGTTCAAAGTACCCCCCTTGGGAAGCTATGCACCGATGCCAGTGCTTAGTCTACCCTTCAAAGCAATTTTTGAACTCTTTCTGGAATGGGCATCAGAGCTGTCGTCATATTACCCATGATGTCCTGAATTTCATCTAAATGTCTTCCTTTCAGTATTTCCTTTATCTTTACATAAAGAAAAAAGTCACTGGGGGCCAGAGCAGGTGAGTAGGGAGGTTGTTCCAATACAGTTATTTGTGTTCTGGTTAAAAACTCCCTTAAGATAGTGCCAAGTGAGCTGGTGCACTGATGTGATGAAAGAGTCATGAGTTGTTGGGAAAAAGTTCAGGTCTTTTTGGTATAACTTCACGCAGCCTTTTCAGCACTTCAAAATAGTATACTTGGTTGACGTCCAGTTGGTACAAATTCATAAAGAACAATTCCTCTGATATCAAAAAAAGTTAGCAACATAGTTTTGACTCTTGATTTGGACTGATGGAACTTTTTTGGTTGTGGAAAATTGCCTGACTTCCATTGTGCACTTAGATGCTTTGTTTCAGGGTCATATTGGTACACCCATGTTTCATCACCAGTGATAACATGGCCCAAAACATCATCTTGCCTCTCCAAAAGATCTTGGCAAACTGTGACTCTCCTTTGCTTTTGTTCATCGGTGAGCTTCATGCCATTTTTGCACACATCTTTCTCATGCCAAGATTTTCAGTTAAGATTTTCCTGTTTCTCTATTGATGTTTACTTGGTCTACTATGCTTCTCACAGTCAGTCAATGATTTTGACGCACAGTTTGATGAATATTTGCAATGTTTTTGTCAGTTCTGCTCTTACTGCCTACCCTGACCTGTCTTCATCTGTGACACTTTCTCTCCTCTCAGTAAAATGTTTAATCCATTTGTACACTGTTTTCTTCATGGTATTATCTCCATAAAATTGGACTAATATGTCCCTGATTTCACTTCCACTCTTGCCAAGTTTAACAAGAATTTAATGTTTGTTCATTGCTCTAATTCAAGCTCTGACATTCTCCCAATGGCATGCAAAAACACACAACAATAATAATGAACACCACTCGGCAAGACCCCGCCACATGTCGGCATGAACACAGCTGTGCAACACAGATACATCAAGGTTATGAAACCTTACTGAGTTGTTTGTACAGTGCTGTCAATATAAGTGCACGGTGGCAAGTTCATGAACTTAATTGTCAGACCTTGTATTTGGTAAGCAAATGAAAAAAGGCCGCCTGACCTGCAGAGATGATGATGGTGGGTGATGACAGACTGTAGTGTGACTGGCCCAAACTACAGAACAATCCTGGCAATAGCATCAGGCAACATGACAAAAGCTTGCAAACATACCCACAGCTAAATGCACGAGTACTTACTCCAAGTAAGTGCAACTCCTCTAGGTAGATTAACTTCAGAATCTGGCCAGATAATATGTACAGGCACACCAGAAAGATTCAGTATTAGTTAAAATGGTCTCTTTGTTACATTTTTTTTATAAAGACTAGAATCATGAAAAGTGCCTTTTTCCCTTTTGCTAAGCAAATTTATACTAAGCAAAAAGTAAACAAAATAGAATGAACACTTAGAAAAAAACACCAGTCATGGCCATGTTCATGCAAAATTTCATTATGGATGCTCACATTTTCTCTTAAAAAAAAGCAAAAATCCAATCCATATCTTAATTTTTTTTAAAGTCTCAAGCTTGTTGTCTCTGAAAGGGCTTTAAACCCACCACCAGGCAGTATGACAGAAATGGTTGCAAAACTTACAATCTTCTTCTCACGTTTGCTATTGTGTTCTACTGGCATGCTGCTGCCATTGCTTCCTGAGGGTACAATGCAGCCAGGGTTATGTGCCTGAGGTGGAGGCATGCTCTGCAAAGGTTAAGACACACAGATGCATCACACACACAGAAGACGATGAGAGCAGAAATACACGTTAAGTATGTGCAAGTTAGAAAAGCATGCAAACACTTTTATACACATGAGTAGTGCAGCAAACCAATTTGCAGGCTGGAGTTAAACTACTGATAAATCAGACAAGGCTACAAAAGGTTCTGTGGCAAATAGCATACCATATTTTGCTGTGTATAATGTGTACTTCTTTGCCCAAATTTGTGAGGGAGAAATAAAGATGTGCATTATACATGGGTAGTATCAATTCCATATCTATATCAATGTTTTAATTCTTTTATTTGTACTTATGGGATATGATCATCAGTTTTTTTAATATAAAAATTTTTTATTCATAAAATTTCTTGTACCTTGTATCTGTTCTTGTGTTTTGTAATTATTTGTTACATAAAATTTCTTGTACCATAATGTTAAAAAATAAATAATAAAACTCCTTTATAAAAAACAAATACCTAAATATAAACAAATAAAAATTTGAATTAAATAATTAAAATGAAAAACTTTTTACCCTGAAAGTTGGGGCCAAAAATGTGAGTGTACATTATACATGGGATTTATACATGGTAAAATATGGTAATGGGTTTTAACAAATTTTTTAAAAAGGCTTTAGTATTTTCAAAACATCTCTGGAACATCTCTTTCTCACTTGAAAGATAAAAAATACTTTGAAAAGCCATGCGTAAACACCAAGAAAACAACAGAAATAACAACAAATAAAAATATTCTACTATAACCCTGTGTGCTTGAAAAAGAGGTATTCCAGATAGGATCCACTGAGTGGTAGGTAACCCATCCATGTCTACAGCCAGCATCCAACTTGGTAATGCAAACTGTTACTTCTCCACAGGCACACAGTTCCGTCCTATTTTACATGGTACAAACACGTCAAGCACTTACTTCCTGGCTCAGAAGAGGTCTCGCTTCAAGAGCTATTCTTTTCTTATGTTCCTCTCTCACAGGCATTAGGGGCTTGAAAAACTTCGGTGGCTGAGGAGAGAACACTTTAAAAGGGCTGACTGTTAAGGCATGAGGATTCTCTGATGTATAACCTGTGGAAGACAAAAAGTCATGGGTTATGCGCACAGAGCACTTTAACCAATACACAGGAAGCGAGTAATAACCTAGGCACAGCACTATCTGGCAGAACAAAGAAATTCACATGCTAATATTTGGCTAAACATTAAAACAGGTAAGCAAGAATGGAGATATATCTACAAAGTCACAGTCATCAGAGAAATCAGAAACCAACTTTTCTACCCTCTTTTTAAGATGTAGCGTAAGTGCCACTTATTAGACCAATTTGGACTAAATGCTGATTTTGTTTCTCTGAATTCTCAGAGCCTTTATTGTCAGCACATGCATTTTGGCACATTATCATTTAATATCTTATTTTCTATGTATCTTGTTTCCAGTTAGATTTTAAGATCAATATGGCCAACTTTTGTATCTTTCACTGCATGTAGCAAGTGAAAATCTGCTGTACAGATTTTCTTATAAGCCCCTTTCCCCCTCAAGCCACCCTGCTCCATATGACTAAGGAAGAAGTCTTTCTTGTTTTTACTCATTTCTCATGTCTTTGAGCCTCTTTTCCTCCTCCTATATTTTCTCCCCAGTGTACTGATACAATAGTACTTAGTATAATGTAAGCTATGAGGCAGTAGACATGATTTACATTACCGAAGAATGCCGTCACTTTGAGGGCATTGAAAGATTACACAGTAGGGTAATAATGTTGTCCCTGAGCAAACTCATTTCTGGCACCATTTTTAAAACTGCTTTAGGTTTCAGAGACATGTTCTCCTATATCATCCTTTAAATTGAGTACAAAAACATGACAGAGGTGGCTATTCTTTTGGTAAAGAATGATGTCTAATAATAACATAGTAACATTTGTGTGCATCTTAAACTGACTTCCAACTCAGGAAATGATGTATGAAAAATGATTTGAAAATTTTAAAGTGTTCCACAAGGGGCCTATATTATTATTTGGATGATACATTGGATACAAAGCAAAGGTAAATCAAATAAGTGAACATACTGTATTCTGTTCAAGAAGATAGTTTTACATCATTTAGCAAATTAGAATTTCAGCTTCCTATCCTATTACATGCCATCTACAAAAGAATTTTACCCCATGCTTTTCCTAAGAAATTATAAAGAAATAATACAGAAAAACAATGTTACCACTACCTTCTTTACTCCTTCGAGGTGAGTCCCTGGGTAAAGTTCCATAACACGCTACATCTTGGTAACTGGAGCTGTAGTCACACATGTCTAACTGGTTCTCTGGCCAGCCCTATAAGTTAAAATATGAGTTAAACTGTAATTAAGTCCCTCTAAAATGAGAAACAGAGTCCAAGACTTGAGGTTTTTCTGTTTTTCACGGCAGTATGTACTCTATTTTTTTAATGAAATATTTTAAACATTAGAAAAGTAGTGAATGTGACAAATACTGTCATACTCAAGATATACCTAGGGTGATCAACATTAATATTTTACTGAATTTGTTCACAATTTAATCAAATCATTACAAACAGAATGACCTACAGGTCCCATTCATCATCTTTCATCCTCAGACACAGATGATGTAAAAGGCCCTTCATTTTAAATTCCTAATTTTACCCATTTGGAATAACTGTGATTTTTCTGTGGTAGATGTAATACCTTACTATAGCGTTAAGACCCATAAACACATTTATGAATTTGGTATGTATCTAAATTATTCTGGATAATTTAAAGACCAAACCGAAACACTTTTCAGAGTGAAATGGTTTCAGTAATAATTTTGTCTGGGTAGCAGGCATAAGCTGGGACTGCCATAGGCACACTAGGTAGTAAGGATACTCTCCATATACATGAGATTTGAATATCAAACTGGCATAAGATATTGGTATACTAAAGGTAGAAAACTCATCTTGTACAGTACATAAGTTTATTTAATTTACTTCAACTTCTCAGGAGTTGGCTGCCTCCAAGGACTAGATTTGAAACTTCTCCAGGACATAATCTGTGTATCACTCACATTCCCTAGCTTGGTAACATACATACGATATGTGTTCAAGAAATGGTGGCAGAATAAGATGATGTAAAAGGCCCTTCATTTTAAATTCCTAATTTTATCCATTTGGAATAACTGTGATTTTTCCGTGGTAGACGTAATACCTTACTATAGCATTAATACTCATAAACACACAGATATTCAATTATGTGTGGGATTATTCTGATATGGAAAGTAGCATCATGCTAAGTAACAATGTAATACTCAAGAGTGTACAGCAATTTCACATCAAATATTTGAACTTGGAAATGGACACGTGAACACAATGATCTAAACAAGATTAAGAGATTTTAAAAATACCAAGATACCCTAACTTTCCAGATTTAGGTCTGCTAATAATCTAGCAATGACTAAAGATGCACACCTTATCATCTTCATCAAAGCCAGACAGGTCTGGTCGACTGGAGGAGACCTGTAAGAGATGAACGGTTTTATCAATGTGGTTTATATAGTTAACATAAATTTTATACATACACATATGAGGTCAGACAATTAATTTCATGAACTCATCCTAGAAGTGGTGCTACATACCTCATTACTGAATATCACTCTGGTCACTTTCGAAGTATTCACCTTAGGAAGCTCTGTGCCGATGCCAGGGCCTAGTCTACCCTTCAAAGCAGTTTTGAAACTTCCTCTGAAAAGGCCATCAGAGCTGTTGTCATCCCCAAAATATGACAATTAAGTTCGTGAACTTGCCACCATGTGATTACATTGGTAACACTGTACAAACAAGGTAAGGTGTCACAACCTTAAGTACGTGAACTTAACTGTCAGATTTGGGTACGACGACAGTTCTGATGGCCATTCCAGAAAGAGTTCCCAAATTCCTTTGATGGGTGGACAAGGTGCTGGTGTTGGTGCATAGCTTCCCAAGGGGAGTACTTCAAAGGTGACCATAGTGATATTCAGCAATGAGGCATGCACCACTTTTTCTAGGATGATTTTGTGAAATTAATTGTCTGACCTCGTATATATATCCACCCATAAACAATATAGAGAATTATTTTGCATATTTTAATAATTTATATAAAGTGGTATCCTACTACTTATAATCTTTCTCAATAGTCTAATAATTTATTTGCTCTAGTCTAGATGGACAACCAGGCTGCATCTAGTTTGTTTCTATGAAAAACTATGATGAAATAAATGTAGTTGCTGCCCCCAAATACCACTCCAGCTGCATCCTACTAGTATTGACATAAACTATTTCAGCATCCTTTAGTTGAAAATATCTCTTGTGTACCTATGAGACTCTCTGGGCATATATTAGGGCATGGAATATGTGGCTGTAGATAAGTTATGTGCACGTTCAATTCTGTTCTTCCATAGGAATTTTAACATCAGCCTATCAAATCCTAAAAGAAATTATGTTGGAAATTTATAGATTAGTTTAAGGAGATGTGCCAATTTTTTGATACTGTGTATTCCCATCAATGAACATTGCTGCTTGTTCTCCATGAGTTTGGGCTTTCTTTATGGTGATAACTGGATTCAGAGTTTTTATATCTTCTTGATTCTGTTTTTGTAGGAAGTTTCCATTTTGTTTAAGCTTTTATATTTAATGACATGACATTATTCACAGTTTGCTCTTACAATGTCTAAATCTCTCTTCTCTCTGTAGTGATAAGCCCCTTTTTATTTCCAGTATTTGTATCTTCTCTCATATTTTCTTTTTGGCCACAATCAATCTGAACTAGAAGTCAGTCCATATGACCAGTCTTTTCAAAAAGCTTGCTCCTCAGTTTTACCGATTTTTTCTATTGTTTTCTATTTGGTACACCTCTATTCTAATATTTATTATTTCCTTCTAAGAATTTATTATAATTCTGCTTTAATATTTATTATTACCTTCTTTTAAAAGTTTTTTCCTGTTTTCCTTTTTAACTTAAAAGGTTTTTATCCATAAATATTTTTCTATCAATCTCTTAAAAATAAGAAAGTCCTCCTCCCCTTTAAAAAACCATAACCACAGAACCATTATCACATCACAAAAAGTTAAGTGATTCCTAAATAGTATCAGAGGTGCAGTCAGCGTTCAAATGATGCACTAACATTTTCACAGTTAATTCAGACTCTGGATCAAAACAGTACATGCATTGCAAATGGATGACAGAGCTCGTTAAGTCTCTTTTAATCTGTGAGTTTCCCCTTTTCTCTAGGTCATTTTTTCCCGTAGTTTCCCAGTCAGAATTTTGCAAGTTGAATCTCCATGGTGTCATTTAACATTTTCCTCTGTCCCTTGTATTAGCAGTTAGATCTAGAGTTTTGATCAGACTTAGGTTCTTTTTTTGCAGGGGAAGAAAGACAGAGTACTTCATGGGTGGTCCTCCTCTACTTTTTAAGATAGATGTTTTCCCCAATTTTTTTACTCTTCTTTTTAATCTGAGCTACAAATTTCCTAAGAGTATCTCTCACACTCTCACTTTCTCTACTGTCTAGCATTTGTAAGACTTCGTTACAGCCCAGTCTGTGCTCTCTGATGTTCTTCCCTATAACAGAGGAACAGGCACAGCACACTGGGACGCCCACTGCAGTGCCGAATACTCCATTCCCACCTGGACCTCCCCATGCGTCACACCCCAATCTGAGGCACATCATGCAAGCCCCAGACCCTGCAGTTGTGCTCACATTATGCACATTGGGGGTGCTGAGGCTCCTCCGCAGGTGCCGGGCTTTGGTGGAAAGTGCTTCTTTGACCGTCACCGCCTGTAAATTTGAAAATAATGTTTATTTTTCTCCTTCGATGACAAAAGTTAACACATGTCTACTGTGGAAGACTGAGAAAATACAGAAATAGAGATCATTTCAATCCTACGTGTTACCTGCCCCCCCATTTTACAAAACTGGAATCTTTTTGTACATACTTTTCTTTTGCTTAATCTAGCAGGAACTTTTTCATTAAAAAAAATCAGGAAAACTGCTGCACTGAAATTTTTTCATTAAGAAAAGCAGGAAAACTGCTGAACTAAAAACATTTGTATGTTGTGGATTTTTATATAGGTGGGCAGAGAAAATGCAGAAACCCCTAACTATACATTTCACTTGCAAAGCTACAATAAATTTGTATGCAGTTTGTGTTTTCCTCATGCAGCAATTCAGGTGGCACTTCATTAAGGGAAGATCTCTCCGACAGATGCCAATCTTAGTCCCCCTGTTCTTTCCAAAATACCCTTTCTGTGACTTCCACTATGGCCTCTGTGAAACGCACCACCCCTCTTCCACTACAGCTTCTGTGAAATGCACTACCCCATGGATGATTTTCACCTAAATGTCCTGTCACTGCCACAGAAGTTTTAACCTGGATCGAAAATTAGGGTGATAGTAATAGGATGTAGTCAAGCATATGGACTTGGGAGCCAAGCTTTCTCGGTTCACACTGGACTTTGTGCCACTTCCTAGCTTTGTAAGCTTGAGCAGCATAGCTAACTTCTGTCATCCTTAACTCTCTCATTTACAAATGGGGATTATTAACAATATTTACTGCATAGCGTTTACCTTGAAGATTAAATAATGTATCTAAATTACCTAGGCACAGAGTTCATGTGAAAGGTATTCAATAACGTGTAGTCATTATTTTAATGTTTCTTATTATTTTGTCAACGTTTTTGTCTAATGAGATTGCTACTCCAGTTTTCCTTCTCGGATAGATTTAGGGAGAAAGTGTTTGGTCAATAAATTCATCTTTGTCCATTTTTGGTGAAGGCTGGTGACTCATCCTCTAGTCCAGATACTACAGTGACTTGCCTGCCGGAGCCGTTCAAGGCTCAGAATGTTCTCAACCTGCAGCACGCCACGTGTGTACTTCTCAATGTATGTTTCTCCATCCGATGTGCCTTCATTTTCACTCTTCGCTGCCATGAGAGCCAGTGTTTCCCGGTCCTCAATCTCCTCTGTTGCCTGACATGACAAGAAGGCAATTATACTACTTTTACACAACAATATTTTTTATCAAAACTGCTTGAGAAAATGTTTAAAAGTTTTTAGAATTAACACATTCTCCATGCTTATATTTCAATATTTCTAAAAAAGTAATACATATTTTACCTTTGGTATATTGGATACTATTTCATAGGTTACACCACAGGAATAAAATATATTTTTCAATGATATTCTCCTCTTCAAACTCTGGGTGAAACTCTGGTAGAAAAAGAAAAAGTGAATTGAGTTATATGGAAATATTAGTTATTTAGCATTTCACAAACTGCAAAACCATTATCACTATGTTTCTGAAACACACATAATACTCAGGAAAACAAACCAACAAAAAACAAAACCCAAACATCCTAGTCCCCACCCCTGAGAACAATCATGTCCAGCTGTTATCCGGGCAGGTTACAGAATGTGCATCCTGTTCAGGGGTTCCTTTTATGGCTGCTCTTTTCTCCACTTTGCTGCCTCCCTTTTCATCTGCTCTGGTTTAATCTGTCTGTCTATCCTGGGACAGTCAGAAGAAAATTGGAGAGGATCAGCACCTCTGAGATGAGGTCTGGGGAGGCATTCAGATAGGAATTTATTTGGATCCTGCATTTTGTCTTGCTTTTGTCACTAATCCACTTGGATCTGGCAATGAACCCTTTTCAAACAGTGAGATGTCACAGCTCCACGGCCACCCAGGATTATGGGTCTCAAACTGGTTAAGGAGGCAAAGTCCTTTGGTGGCTGACATTTTCCTCTGTGCTGCTAAGTCCCCATTATCTTGGATAAATGAGAATCAGACTGTAACTGGGCCAGTATGGTAACAATCTGCACATCTACTGTGTAACACAACTTCATGCTCATATAGGCAAAAGCAGAATCCAACACCATTACTACCTGTTTGTTGTAAATATTGGCTGCAATCCGTTTTCGTAATACTAACTCCATAGCAGCCGGGTGGCTGAGCTGGACCATGGTCTTCACTATCAGGTAAATCCTTTCATTCTGGGGGGTGACTCTGTTCAAATGAACGGAATCATGCACCGAGGAGTCCCAAGAGGCTATGGCTGAAACCTAGAATAGAAGAAGGGTGGGGAGATGGAAATAAGACACAGTCAGGTGCAGTACTTTTACATTATACACTAGAGAAAGAACACAAATGCACCTCAAATGGATCATTTTCTGAATGGCAATACACAAATTCTATTTTTTAAAGTTCCCAGACCTCTTCCCCAAAGTAGACCACAATAGTTTAATGGGAGAGAAGACAGGCCCACATTGCATGTGCACTAATCTGAAGCCTTATGAGAGAAACTTATGGGTTACTTACCTCCTCATCACTGTGCTTTATGATGGGCAGGTAGAAAAACTGGCTGCCATGCTCCTTGGGCAGGATGGAGTTCACGCCTGATGCATGGGGGCCCACGAGCTGCTCATTGGCACTGAGGTCATCCGCTAACCAAGTTCAGGGCACAGAAACGAAAGTGGGCAAAGGCAGTTTTTAATTAAGCAGTAGACATTTTAAAATAGGCTTTTTACAGATGTAGTTTACATGTAACATATTTTAGTTTTTTTCTTTCATTCCTTATCCTACAGTTGAAATTGAGACTCTAATATTCACAATGGCTTTTATCCTTTACAGAAACTACTAAGCCAAAAAGAAGCCTTTGGGGGCCTCCTATAAAATGGAGAGAATAATTTTTACATGTTGTCCTAGGAACAAACATTTTCACTATATAAACAAATCTTAGAATTTCCCTGCTTTCTGATATCAATTCCTCCTATAACCTAGTGTTTGTTGTCCTATGTACATAACTTACATTAAATTAGAAATATGAGATTTTAAACTATCAATTTAGAACCAAAGTCTGAGCACCTGGGAGAAATCTGCAGATCATCTTCTTCCAATGCCCTACCCAATGTGGGATTCACCTGCAGAAATCTGTGTCAGTGATCACCCAGCTTGTGCACCTCCAATAACAGGAACTCAATACTTCGTGAGATACACAGTCTACTTTTGGCTTTTAAAAAATTCTTCATATAAAGAGCCAACGTCAACCTCCCTGTGTCTTCCATCCATCCATATGGGTCTTCCTGCCAGGGGAGAGGTTTTCAGGCAGTGTACTGAAGATCCCGAGGGCTCTGCATAAGGGCCTGCTGGAGCCCACCCATCTCAGCAACTCTGCCTTTGTATTCTACACATGGGGTTCCATTTAAGATTTCATTTTTGAAAATGGATTTTATTGCTAAAACAGTGAAAACCATTGCTCTAGGTTGGCCCCGGTTTAACCTAATTGCTATAATAAAGGACAACCCTTAATGAAGGGTAATGATGTGATCATGTTATGGCATCAGCACTACTGCAGGTGGGGAGCAAAGGACCCCCATCAGACACGCAGATTCTCAGGCCCTTGGCAAAGCCTAAGGACCCAGAAGCTCTGAGAGTAATTACTTTCCTAGGTAACTTTTATGTCCATTCATGTTTTAGAGTAGTAAACAGTTGCTTTAATGTTTCAGCATACAGTTCTCAATCTCCCAAGTGCTCTCTTTTTAAGACTCAATATCCACATGTCTCTTCTAGTGATCCTGCATATCACAGTTGGGTATATTTGGTTGGAATAAAAATGTCACCTAGATGTGGCACATGATTGATTAGAAAAGTGATGTAAGGATCAAAATCATGTGGGTCTGAAGAATCCACAACCTTAATTAAATGTGGGACGTTAAGGCTCCACTTACCGTTCAAATCAAGGAAGAGAACTGGTATGTGGGTTTCCATTCCAGGTGGTGGGATCCTAAATTTAATAACAAAACTTAATCATAACCAAATATGTGTTTTACATCTTGTTAGATAATCAGACTCTGAAGAGGCATAGATGCAGAGGGGAACGACTGTGGAGATACAGGCTTTTTAATGAAATATTTTCACATTTCTTGACATTTCTATTAACACAAATCATGGGAACTATGTGACTCACATGAAGAACTACCAATTATATGAATTACACGTAATTCATTGAAACAAAGGTTATTTGGAGCCTTTCTAAAAAATAACTCTAGTGATGGGGAAAAGAGCCAGGATGTTGTGACAAGTGGGCACAGGGGACAGACAGGGATCAGAACCCAGAGGAAATAAACAAAAGGGACAGTATTTTAAAAACTCAAAGGAGAAGAGAAGGACAGGTATGTGCAAGGATGTAGGGCTGTGTGCAAGGAAGACTGAAGCACTGTTTTGTCAAAAACTGGCCCATCTGCAGCAGACGCAGCTCAGGGGGCTTCTTAAAATGCAAGTCCTGGGCCCACCCTTTTTCTTCCGAATCACAGTAACTGGAATGCGACCCTGCACTCTTGAGTGTTTCCAAACACTCAAGATGATCAGAAGCTTGGAAACACCTCAAGTGAAAGAGACTGAGGTCAGAGCTGTCTAAAGTGGGGCTCACAGAGCTGGCTGTTTATCGTAAGTGGCTGGCTGACTCACTGCATATCATCTATAGGATTCCAGCTCAAGAGGAGAATCTGCAGGGAGAAAAATCAGGCTATAAATTATGTGTATGCAAATCCAGGTTTTCTGGTTTGCTAATAATATCATGAAATCAATTACACTTCCATTTATCATTACAGACACAAATACTATCACTAATGTTCCTATGCCTATTTAAGAGATTATATGCATGTATACATTTTGGGTTCAAAGTAAACCTGATTTCTCTTAAATGCCTAGGACATATTCTTATATAAAGAATAACAAGCAGTAGCAGTTACCATTTAATGAATGGGAACTGTAACAGGGTTTAAAAAAAATACATGTATATATGTATATATGTGTGTGTGTGTATGTGTGTGTGTGTGTGTGTGTGTGTATATATATATATACATATATATATATATATATATAGTCTCTAATCTTTACAAGAGTATCAGAAAGGTAGCTCCACTAATAGATTAGGAACAAAGTTAAGGAAACTTAACAGAGAAGTTAAGGAAATTTAAGAGCTATGGCTGGAAACTAAATCCAGCTCTATTTGCCTCCAGGGTCTAGGATGCCACACCTTGTCTCAAGAGCATCAGAAGTGAAAGACCAATCAACTGGCTGATCATAGTGTATGTAGTGCTTAAGTGCTGACTCTCTTAGTGATCAAACTAAGCAGGCACTGGGACAAATAAGGAGACACGTGTTCTGCCCTGTTCAAGCACACACCGGAAACACGTTTCCATTGAACCAAAGTAAGAGAATTTCTGGAGATCAGGAAACCATGTCCAAGTTGCTCATGCAGTGGGCTTGAGAACTGTGGTATGTATCGGATTCCTAGCCAGGTAGTATATGCCCTCTGGCTTCCCATGAGAGGAAGCTGGCTGCAGTGGGGAGGCAACAAGGGAAGATATCACTGGAGATGAGTGGCCCTTCCCTGGGCAGCTCACATTACTTAACATTTCCTGTGACAACCCTGGAAAGTCACTTGCATGACCCTTGCCACAGGCCACCTGCACCTTCAGGTCAGGCCTGCACAGAGTGAAGGGTGGGCTTACCAGTGGGCTGGTGCCCCAGGGATCCCGCTGCCCGGCGCTGGCACCAGCACAGCGTTCCTTTCTTCAGTCAGCCCCACCCACTGCTCCACAAGCCGGGCTTCCCGCTCCACATCATCTTCTGTCTTCTCTGTAGGACAAAACGAAGGGATGAGCGTATCTATACGTTAAAATCCAAAATGCCATTGCCAGCATAAGCAATCCGCATCCTTAGTAGGCGGCGGGGCACCGGCCAGCTCCAGGCCACCCTGAACTAGCTGAGTGCATGGCTACTGCCCCAGAGTAGTTGGAGCCACCCTGCCAAGTATTGTGGTTTCAGAAGGGACCTGTTAGCTGCTGTCAGTCCCAGGTTCTGAGCCTAGAATATTTCATTATTGAGATATCAGTATTGATCATATTTGCATTCATCAAAACAAAATTTGAGTTTAAACTTTAATGTCACAGTTAACTCAAAACTTACCACTTTCAACTTCAGAGCCTTCTTAAACCTGTACAATATGATTTACTAATATCTATAATCGTTACAAGATTAAAAAAAGAAAATACTATTATTCAATGAAGGGAAGAAAACAATTTATCACCCTTGCCTACAAGGAAAAAAGTTACTCCCAGGAGAGAGTTTAATGTCACATACCTTTTTTATTGCTGATTTTTTTAATCTGTTCATCTAAGTATTCACGCCGTTTAATGAGTGCATCAGACCACCTCTCTCTTACACAGTTTAAGTCTTCTTCCTGACACCAGGGAAGGAAAGCATTTTTCTGTAGAGTGCACAGACAACTACTTCTTTTTTTAAAAAAAGATGCTTAATTGATTAGGAAACTTTTCATTGGGAAAGCCATTGAACATTGCTGTGTGATTAATATGCAAGAAAGCAGAGAGGCCTCAGTAACACTGCATGCTGATCGAGGATCCCATTACTCAGAAATCAGAGCCCGTGGATTTCCAAAAAAGTAATTTATACTTAAAAGCAAGAGAAGCTCAAACTACACCAGCTGTTGGATGATTCTTACATGGTGTGTGTGCATATCTAAACTGCAGCTATTCATTTGAAGGATTTGCAATTCTAACTGAAGGACACCATGGACAGAGCCCAAACCATGTAGAAGCAAATGGAATGAAAAATGACAGGTACTTTCATATTTCATAGGTCAATTACTTTATAACATGTGTTTTCTGAACTGCAAAGAATAGATCAGCAAAGAACCTTTTCAATCTACCGCAATGACTGTATCTACAACCATTACCATGAGGCTAACCAAAAATCTCCCATGCAAAAACCCCACATGCAGTCAGCCATGCTTTCAGAATGCCCAGAAGCAGCCAGTGGACTTCCCAGGGACACATGACAGGAAGCGCACAGAGAGCCGCAGGTGTTAGTTAATGGCATTGCTGAGGTCCAACGGGATTCTGGCATTTCCCCTAAAGTTTGTTTTTGATTGCTTGTTTTCTTTCTTAATAAAATTATGAGGGAAAAACACCAAACCCCATAAATTCTATTCAAAACATTCTGACTTTCTTAATTCTAGCCTAACCCTTAAGATACTACATTAAGAGCAGACACCTGAGGAACTTCTGAGGCTCTACCTAGAATGCATCCGCATTTTAGATAAAGGAAGGTACAATGGGAAACATGCTTTTAAAGTTTATGTGGAGAATCGGTACAGACTGGGAACCAACCCCCAAAAACTTCATCTCAGTTTGCTACCTTGACCATTATAATTACTGCACGTCATGTTCCATGACAGCACGTCAGTAAGAGCACTGATTAGGTAACGTTTCACATTTGCACAGATTTATTTGTCTAGATTTCAAAAAGGGAAAGCTGAGGTTTAAATTCTCCAGGATAGAGATAACTAACCTTGGCCCTACCAAGAGAAGAAAACTGGCTAAATACAACAGTCTCCAACTTTCTCATCCAACAAAAGTCTTTTAAAGTAAAATGGCGTATTAGAACAATATGACTCTACTGGATGTTAAGGAGCTAAGTGCAGTTTCTCATAGGAAAGACCTGAGTCTACTTAGAGAATATGTATGGGTCGCTGTATGAATTTTAAGATCATCCACTTAAAACAGTAACAATGGTCTTGCTTAGAAAAGCTTTACAAGCTAGAAGGCATAGCAAAAAATGCAGGATCTGGTTACAGATTTTGAACTGACAGAGAAATCTATAGAGATAATACTGTATCCTTGATTACATTTAGAGCAAATCAAAAGCAAGTGAAAAACTGCATGTTCTTGCTCTATGCCCCTCCTTCCTCCTCCCTGCCCTCTGCTTTGCAATGCTGGCAATTAGCAGTAGCTGTGCCCCATGCCACAGAATCGACAGCAGCAATACCTGATAACTATCCATATCACCACCATCCTCATCATCTCTCTGGTAGGGAAAAAACAAACACATAGGACATGCATGTAGTTTCTCAAACAGCACACAAAAAAATTCTTGAAGCTTAACACACACATTACAACGAACAGCACACACAACGCCTGCAAAATACAACATGGAATTGAATCTTAAAAAGTCTCCTGGATTTAATTCACTTGTCTGTAGTTAGTTAAGAAATTTAAGTTTAAAAAAAAATAATAAAGAAAGGAGTTATTTAAAAACACGACCTCTCCCCGATGAGATGAAGTACTAGCACCACCACAAGGTTGTTATGCAAATACAGGCTCATAGTTGCTACACATGTTTCTGGGTGAGCTATGTGACTGAGATTTAGAGTGGGCTTAGAAAGACAGAATGACAGAGAAAGGAGTTTAGAGACTCCATTGCTTGACCTCTGAGTTTTAGCTATGAGGAAACTGAGGCCCTGAAGAATGAAATGATTTAATCCCAGGATCACCCATGTAATGGCAAGGGCAGGCCTCTAGTCTCCCACCTCGGTGCTCTCTGCCCTGCAGTACACCCCTCTCCTTGATGAAGCCATCACAGTGAAAGCCTATTGGGGAACACAAGTCTGTCTTCATATAAGGTTCTGCACTAGACTACTGCAGGTACAGACTACCATTTTAATCGACTATATGGGTCTGTGTTTACCTACTATTGTATATATCAGCATCTATACCAATCAGTTGAGAAAACTCAAAACTGTCTTAAACCGACAGCAACATTTTACAATAATAATATAAAAATAACAATTTTGGCAAAAACGAAATCATCATGTTGAAAATAAAAGGGTTTCAGTTCAGACAATTTTCCTTACAAACAAGGATAAAGAAGAATTCTCATTTGTAGAGAATACGCACCCATGTGGAGGCAGGTGTTACTCAATACAAATGCTGGGACATGTAACCATCTTTCATTTTGCTATGGTTACTGCAGGGTTAATATTCAAGTAGGTAATGAAGTGGTCTAGTTATAAAAAAGACAAACTTTCATTTTCAAAAGCTTTAAAAAGGAGTTCCCTGGTGGTGTAGTGGCTTAAGGCTTCGGTGCTGGCACTGTCAATGCTGCGGCCTGGGTTCGATTCCCAGCCAGGGAGCTACCCACATACAAAAAAAAAAAAAAAAAAAGCTTTAAAAATATAATTACAATACTCTCATGCCTAAGTACACTTTAAAATATACTGCTTTTCAAAAGTCCTTTAAAAATACAGTTAAAGTTATTCCCCATATAGACTTCAAAATACATCTCACTTTAATTTGATAACCACCATTATCATTTGAATAATGGACTTATTAAATGCAAGCCTAATACTGAAGTAATTTTTCTTGAATTAATTCCCTATATTAATGAATAAAGAACAAATGGCTCTCCATGGTCATTATTTTTTAGACTAAGGAAATATTTCTGTTAACCGAAAATTAGCCTGTTGTGAAGTCAGCATATTCTGGATTGACTTGAGCTATTGCGTCAGAGTAAGTAAGTCTAAAGTGTGATGTCATCAAAAAAAGTTATTGGACATGATCTTGAACAAGGAAGGAAGGAAGAGAGGGAGAGAGGGAGGGAGGGAGGGAGGGAGGGAGGGAGGGAGGGAGAAAGGAGGGCTTTAAAGTTAGCCATAGTTTAAATTTGCATGACTGGTACTATGCTATTCAAAGAATATTTAGTATTGAAGAAAGGCTGATATTTGAGAGTTCAAATTTTGACAAAAATCAGTTTTAACTCAAAAGATAGAGCTGTTTTAAAAAGTGCAAAGAATCAACCCTTATAAAGTTCCTGCAATTACCATTGGAAGAACCAGCTGACGATTCACATTCTGCAGGTCATGGTTTAGGGCACAGAGATTCAGTTTTATCTAAGATCAGAGATTTATTAAGCCATAAAATTTTACTGCAGAAAGGGACCTCAGATAATTATTAAGTCTACCTCATTGTTTTAGAGAAGAGAAAAAGGGAACTTGAAGTTTCAATTACCCATTCAAGGTAAGCATTCTGGAAGGCCGACCTGGATGTAAGAACCCAGGTCTCCGAACTCCAAGTCTAGTGCTTTCTACCAGGCCCTGCAGCCAGCCCATAGTTGAGATCCATGTGAGGGATAGAACTGGGATAAGAATACAGACAATCCAATTTCCTACTCCATACACAAGGAAAAGTCTTGTGGAGAAGCATCCCCCAGAACAGCGGACTCTGTCCCCACACCTTGAGCAAATTTTGGCCTGAAGTAGGGAAGATCGTGTGTGACAAAGCTATTCCTTCCTTAAGGCCCAATGGTCCCGGCCAATGTTGTTTTTAGCTTTCAGAAGAGTCTTTGCCTGAATGCCGTGAAGCCAAAAGGCAGCGGAGACAGAAGATGAGTCCTTCCTGAGATGGGCTCATGCACAGAGTCCATAGAGAAACCTTTTCCCCTCTCATTACAGGGAGGGTGCTCCATCTCACATGTGGCAGTGAGGGAGCTCAAATCTGTAATGGTCTGATTATCTCATATCTGGTAGTGCACTGGGGACTTAGTGAAGCACATGCCTTCTCTCATGCTGCTGGGGACAAGTTCCTAACCTTAAAGTTTATTCTCAAGGAGTACTGAAGAGATCCAACTGGTAATAAGACCAATTCCTAGAGATTTTCATATTTTAATTTTTTTTAATAAGGACAGAAGATTTAATAAATGGAAAGTTAACGGACAAAAAGAATCATGAGAACAACTTTTAATTTAAAAAAAAAAGAACAGCTTTCAAAGAGCTGGTTAATTATGCCAGTGTAGGCGGCAATTTTGTATTAATAAAAATGAATCCAGCCAGGCAGCCATGCCAAATATGCAATATAATTTGGGCTAGAGAAAAATGATACCTGCCTAAAGTAAAGGAGTATTACAGCATTAAAATGTGTGTTTATAAATAAAACTATTATGAATCAACAGTAAGCCAGTATAATATTTTAAATTTAGAAGAAAAGACAATGGATGGGGGAATGGACATATAGTTAAGGCAAAGAGTTCAATTCTGTTAATATTACCAAACAGGTCTCCATTATAGATCACTGACTGCCCTGATTCTGCATTAGATACTATTTCAAATCTGTTTGTCTTACCTGGTAACTGTCCAGCCCTCTTTGGAGCTTGGTGGACCTGGCAGTCACGCAGCCAATGGATACTGACAAGATGGCTTCGACCATAAGTGGCAGGGTCCCTGAATGCTGCACAGGTTTTACTGTGACTTGTACTCGCCGGGAATGACCCTGTAGAGTTGGGGGCGTGATGAAGACGTGATGTGGAAACAGGTGCCAAGGATGGGAATAGGGAGAGATGAGGAGAGATGGGGGAAGAGGATAAAGGGAAACAAATTAGGGAACAAAGAGGGAAATAATTAGAAAATTCCTGAAACTGTGGGTAAGAGCGGAACAGAGAAAAACCACAAAACAAACAGACTACCTGTCTGAGTTGAAAGATGCCTCCTGTGTTGACATCTTTCGCCTGATGAAGCTCCACTGCAGCATATTCCCCTAACTCATTTAATTCTAATATGGAGATCCACATTTCTATCCTGCGAGTTACTTCACTCCACCTGCAAAAAACATTCCAACAAACAGCAAGGTCACTGCCCAAGGACATTATTAGGAATAAGCCACCATTCACTAAGAACTTAACTCTGTGCTAGGAATGGTGGAAGATGCATAGCTGATTTTCTTATTTAACACTTGAAACAACTCTGTAATATAAAGTTCTTTTTCTTTATTTTATTGAGGTAGAACTTGAATTTAGTGAAATGTGCAGATCTCAAGCACAGTTTAATGAGTTCTGACAAATGCACACACCTGTGTAACTCACCCCGCCATTATGTCAGAATGGTTGCTCGTACTCCTTCTCATTCAGTCCCCCACCCTCCCTGAAACAGCCATGTAAACTCATTAAATTTGTGTTGCCGGTTCGAGAACTTCACATAAATGGAATCCTGTAGTAGTATGAGGCGGGACCCAAAAAAAGCCAGAATTATCTTCTGGAACGCAGGTGTCTTATAGGACAGGCTTGCCCCACGAGGTGAGTGTTCTAGGAACCCATTTGCATCAGTGTACCAGCTGGTGTTGTGAGAGGCTGTGTTCGGCTTCACTGAATTTTTTTGGAGACTCTTTGAACACATTTGTCTATTTCTCGAAGCACAAACAACGGGAGGCATGACAATGCCCTTACCCACACCATGCTGAGTGTTCAGCAATTTTTAACCCAAACTAGTATGACCTCCATGCCCCACCCTCCCTAATCACCTGATCTTGCCCCAGAGGCTTTTTTTTCTGTTTCCCCAGTGAAAAACATCCTCAAAAGGAAACCTTTTACCCATGTGAAAGAGGTGAAATAAAAAATGGCAGAAGCACTAAAAGCCATCAAAATTGAAGCATTCAAAAACTGTGTTAAGCAGTGGAAGGAGCGTCTTGATAGTTGCAGTGCATCAAACAAAGAGTACTTAAAAATGACTTAAGTTTTAACAGGTAAGAAGAAATACACAACTTTTTATAAATAAATTCCAGTTGTTCTGGGTTCCCCCTCATATGTACTCTTATAGTTTTGGCTTCTTTGATTTTGCATGTTTTTGAGATTCATCCAAATGGATATCAATAGTTTTTTTCCTTTAGTATTGTTGAGTAACATTCTATTATATGAATAATGCTATGGTTTGTTTATCCATTCTAACATTGAAGGACATTTGGATTGTTTGCAGTTTTAAGATATTATGAATAGAGTTGCCAAAATCATTCATGTATATGTCTGTTTGCAGACTTATATATTTTATATTTTTTTCTTGGGTAAATACTTAGGGAATCATAGAAGAGGCAAAGGATCAACTTTATAAGGAGATATCTGCCTTTTCCTTCTAAAGCTTTATAGTTTTACCTTTTACATTTAAGGTTATGATTCCTCTCAAGTTAAGTTTTCTGTATGGCATGATGTAAATATAAAGGTTGTTTTATTTTCCATTATAGATATGCAGTTGTTTCAGTCTTGTGTGTTGAAAAGACTTTCTCTCCCCACTGAATCTCTTTGATGCCTAGAAGTTCCTTTCATCATTCTCATTTCACAAATGAGGAAATAGGCTCAGAGTATCTGTTTTATTAATTACTGTCCAAGTGCTGGCCTTGATCCTGTGTCTAAAGCTCACAGCCAAGTACGAACCTGTCATGCAGTGTTCTCGTCTTGGCATGAAGGGAATCGACTTCCCAGATGGAGCTCCCGTTTCCAGCACACCGGTGACCCCACACTTCAATTGCCAGTGCTCCATCTGAAATGAACTCCAGAAATTCTTCTGTTACGTTTACCACATAATCCTGGGAGAAGTGGGAGGAAAGAAAGATGGAGAATTAATGCATAAAGCAATCTATGAAATTCCCTTTTAGACTTTCAGCTATACGTAGATTCACTTTGGAGGATAACAGCAGCCTGATCCCAACCCTAATAAACCACCTCTATTGTTTACAGACGACCACAAAGAATCATAGAATATTAGATCTGGAAATATAGTATGAGGACAGTTAATCCAAACCTTTGCTTTTATAAATGAAGACACTGCATGTCCCACATCCTACTGCCTGTTAGGGGCAGAGCTGAATCTCTGTTTCCAAGGACCAGTCTGCCTTTCAGCCAGCACGGACTAACCAGCACATCCAAAAGGAACTTTTCATTGCTCCTTGTCATGGCTTACAAGACTAACAAAATTGGATTTCATATGATTATCTTTGTGATTCTTGCTGTTGCCCTTAACCTCTCCCACCCCAATTTCTCCTTCTAAACACAAATGGATTAGAGTGAGCAAATGAATACTGAAGTGACTGACTATGGCCAATCACTCAGGACAAAGCTGTAGGCAAGGAATGAAGCCAATTTTCTTACCATTTAGCATCTCAGCGGAATCTCAGGTGAAGACAACTGTGGGACTCTAATTTTTTGGCAAGAGCTGTGCTATACTGATTTAACCTTGTACTATTTACCTTCTTATTTATTTTATTTGGAGACAGAATCAGAATTTTAGAAGAAAAATATAAACTTAATGACCAATTAGTACAATCTATACATTTTAAAGGTGAAAAAATCCCCAAGGTCACGTAGTGAAGTCAGGGGCGCTGAGTCTAGTGTTTATTAAACCAACTGTTAATGTGCTTAAAATTCATACTTCGTGCCTCCAAATAAACAGCTTTATAGATCCAAAGAAACATGGGGAATATTTAAAGAGATTATTGAGAGAACAAAAACATAAAGTGATTCATAAAGATTTTAGGAAACTGACTGGCGAATAGAGGTTAAACAAAAATGGAAGCTATTTGTTTTCATACTTGATCTTAGCCAAAAGGCCGAGAAGCGATAAGCTATTTGTTTTCAGAAAAAGAAACTCACTAGTTTTTACATATGTGAAATTTATAGGTGGTGATACAGATTTGTTTTCTAAGTGTAGAAATAAAGAGAAAGAGGCAAAATTTGCAAAAGAAAGAAAAAGGTCTTGAGTACACATTTGGGATTGTCCAAGGAAAAAAACAAAATAACAGAGAGGATAGAGTCCATCTGTCAGAAATGATGTGAAAGCCAGGAAGGACAGCTGATGTCACAAAGTAGGTCCCTCAAATACTCACCAAAAATTCACTTTTCCTGTTTTATACTTTCTTTCAAAACACATATGGTACATTAGAATACCTTGCTTAGAATGCTATGCTATGCTCAAAAGAATGAAAAATATCTATAGCAACTTACACGTGAACATGTCCACATATGTTAAAACAACAAGATGCAATTCTTCAATGTGTATAACGTCATCACATTTTTTAAAAGAAGTGTTTTAAAAAGTTATGTGTGCATGACAGTAAGAATGTATACGTATCTAGTCCCATTTATGTGTATGAATGTACATGTGTTTACCACACACATATAAAAGTTGTGGAGCACAGCAAACAGTTCATCAATTTAGGGTGCAAACTCACTGGTGATCACACCTCCAGGGAATAAGATTTTGAGGAGAAGCCTTTCAGGTTTTATTTTAAATACTTTAAATTTTTCTAAAAGTATATTGGAGTACATTTTGAGGTAAAAAGGCCCAAGAAACACATTACATTTATGAAACATTCTTATGGGGCAAACTTCTAAAGTATATGTAGAGGTCTAAGCAACATCCAGATCTACTGCCTCTCACATAACTCATTTTATGACATCTGTACCTTACAATGAGAGAAGGTCACGTTGTACTGGGCGTCCTTGGACTGTGGGGAAGGCAACTCTGGGTCTACTACCGGGGCAGCCACCGTAGACTCACACTGGTCCCAGAACGTGTACTGACAGAAGACGAAATTTGAGAGGTTTAAGGGCAGCCCGGTTGCCTCTTTAATTTTTACCTGAAGAGACAGATTTAAAAAAAAAAAAAAAAAAAGCAAATATAACTTCCATAAAGAAGACTTTAAACTATGTATTCATTTCTTATCTCAACTACCTCAAATTTAAGTGTGATGAAATAAACAAATGTGTCATCTATTCGACATCTGAAAATGCTGGGCACCATGTCATTGAGGGTTCTAATTGTACCACAGTTCTATAACCACAGCAATATAAACTTGGCAATAAACACACACATTCCTCTAAAATGTTCTAATGACCAAGTTTCTCACACAGATGCAACCTTTTCTAGAAAAAGCATCATTCACTGAGCAACATCCACTCTTTGCACGCTAAATATACATAAGACTTTTGAAATAATCATGTAACTATCATCAAAAAGTGTGCTATACTTCTGGATAAAGTGCTGTCCAGCATTGTATTTACTATCAGAAAGTTTAGCTTTTGCTATGCTCTATAAAAAGCTCATAAGATTTTCTATGAAATGGCTCTGAATTTAAAAGGCTGTTTATCTGAGCGTCCCCACCACTGTCCTCTCACCCGGCATGTCAGTTTTTTGACTCGGTGGACGATTTCCCCACTGCTGTCCACGACTTCAAGACTCCCACTTTCACTGGAGTTCTCTGAGGAGTCATCTTCCACCACGCGCTCTGGGACAGCCCCTGTGACGCGCATCACTTCCACATGGAGACGCCCAGCAACCTGCATTAAAGAAGCAGAGCACCATGCAGGTACAGGCATCCCACGGACAACACAGACCTGAGACAGAAAGCACTCTGCAATACCCCTGGTGAGCAGCACCACAGTTACTGCTTGGCCACCTCCAGCTACAGGAAACAACACTCCCAGAGCCAGGCCATTCCATTGGTTGACCTTCCAATTGTCCTGCCTGACTTTGAGCCAAATTTACCTCCCTACAACTTGTCTTCTGAGGTCATCTTCATTGTTAACTTTATTCTATAGGACAGCCCATGAATAATCTAAAGGCAGCTATCATATTCTACCTAGAATCACCTATTTTCCATGTATGCACATAAGTATATTCATTCGCTTGCTCATTTCATCAAATAAATACCTGGCCTCATGGGACTATCAAGACAAAGACACAGGTTCTGTTGTGAAGGCCCTCACAGTCCAGTGGGGAAAGACAGAGAAGTAAAAACCTAGAACAGAAGTGCAGGCTAGCTATTACAACAGAGATATGTACTGGTTGTTATGGAATCAAGATATCGACTCAACAAACATACCGAGAACTAACTCTGTGCCTGGAATTGCATTAAGCACTATGTTGACAAGAGTAAGAACCAAACAGATGTGGTCTTTGGGCTCATGAAGCTTCTATTCTCTTGGGAACAGAGAATGGGCATGTAATTTACAAAGGGGTGAGGCCTGCTCCAGGAGAAACAACATATGCAAAGCCAGGATATTATAAGGAAAGAGATTTTTGTTTTGTTTTGTTTAAAGCCTTCAAGTTTTCTATTCTGGTGGTTCTCAGAATAGGTGATAGTTGTGCTAGGTTAGCAGTATCTCTCTTAAAGTTACTGCACAAAGTCAAATGAAAGGATAGGAACTATCTGCATTCTCGGAGTGTTATAATTGGCCAAGTTATCTTTCATAACACAATTTCCAGTTGTGATGACTAAAGTGAAAGTGATACAAGTTCTGTCATCTTAATAGTGAGGCTTGTTTTTAAAGGTAGCTCAGACCCCACTTCCACACAGCACTTTGCACTGGCACCAAGGACCTGACAGATACTAGCTGATGGTATCTGACAAGTGAGACATACGAAAATGTAATAAGGGGGAGAGGGAATAAAAGAAATCAGTTAAAACATAGTGGTTCTTAAGTTTCTCTCAGTGCTTTCTGAGAATCAAATGCATTTTTAACATAATTTCAAGGTGATTAATGGAACTCTCAAAGCCCACCAGGGACCCTAACTTAAGAACTATGACAAGGGACTTATCCACCGGATCTCTTTGCCACAGGAGTTGTGCCCATTTTTAACACAGGAAAAAAAAAATTCTAGCCCACCGGTATTCTAGAACAGCATGTTTACAGGAGGTCACCATACGCAGAAAGTGGGCTATGTACCTAGGGCTTATTTTCTGGATTCGAATCACAAAAAAAAACCAAAAAAACAAAACCTTAATATTTCAAGTTTGCATGTTATTGAAGAACAAAGTTAGGAAATAAGAGTTCTACTAAATTTAAAATTAAAACATCAGTTTTAATTTTAAGTGGATAAAATAAAAGTTTGAACTTGAACATTTTCTGAAATGTCTTAAGCCCACAGAAAGCCAGAATATGTAAATAACTGAAATATGAGAGTTTAAAAGGCTAACAGTGGGATGATGAAATTTGTTTTATTTGAATACTTTGGGTTTCAAAATAATCCTCTCAAGTTGCATCTTTTAAAGACCAGTTAGAGGTCAAAAGGGAACTGGAGTGTATCACGAAGGTAAGATATTAAAACAGAAATGAATATGGGGCACAGAGCTGAATCTGGTTTCCAAAAGATTTCTAATTTGATTAAAAGAAAAAAGAAATTTGTGAACCACAAATAGAAAATGTGTTATAATAATCTTTTAAAACCATGACTTAATTTTGATAATTTCTATTGATATTAGAAGGGAAAAAAGACATAGATCCTATTTTTCTCTAGTTTCTCATTCAACCTCAAAAATGTAACATAAAATGAAAAAAACCCCAAAACTTGAATCATCGTTTTTTCCTGAGGCTGGATTGTCTTTACCTCCCCCTGCTGGCTAATGATGGGGACTGCATACTGAAGTTTCACATCACAGAAGAGGCACTCCAAGAACACGTTAGCCACACCGATGAGGTTGTGATTCTCTTGAGCTTCATAGAAAGGGTCACCTCGTTTCCCAAAGAGTCTCTTTGCCTGCGTAGTAGGAAAGGCAGGTGGGCAGGAGAGGAGGAAACAAAACATCAAATGAAATAATATGATTTCAAATTAGCAATTAAAATTAGCAATTCAGGGTCATGTCACATAAAAAATAACAGAATTAGCACATTGGAGGCCTGGTTCATCAGATTGTTAAGTGATATCTGTGTGCAGGATCCTTCTTTAGTTACTGCCGTGTCTTCCTATCACACCTCACCTGCAGTCTGTTTCATTTTATTCCCTTTGCCTCATTTCTTTTGCCAAGTCTTTCCCACTACTAATGTCCAAAAAATGAATTACATTCTCTAAAATTATTCTTAGTTATCTACCCAGACATGATCATAACAAGGGAAGCATGAACACATGCTATGGAACACAAAATCCACGCTGACTCCATCCGGCTGATTTTTCACAACTCTGACACAAAAGCACAAATTTACTTTGCACCACTTTGTTTCACCTGAAGTATAGTCAAATGCAGGCAGGTAAGAATACACTATGTGTTCTCTTCATTTAGTTCCTCTCTGTGTGGGAATCACATATTATATTACCGATCCCACTGAGCATTCCTTTCAAGACCACTTTTACGTTTTCTTTTTTCTTTTTCTTTTTTAAAAAAAGCATGTATTTATTTATTTATTTATTTATTTATTTATTTATTTATTTATTTAGGGGTAGTTCCCTGGCTGGTAATTGAACTCAGGCCACAGCGTTGAGAGCGCCGAAGTCTAGCCACTACACCACCAGGGAACTCCCCTACTTTACTTCTCTAATATAAATGTCCAAAGTACCATTACAAATCTGGTGCTTGTGTGTGCGCATGCGTGTATATGTGTGCAGGTGTTCTGAAAGTCCAATCAGTTATGTTCTCTGCTTTTAACATGACCAAATCTCCTTTTCGTTTTGTCACTTTTACCTCAGGAACTTTTTCCTTCCATTCCTGATAAAGGTCTCTCATGTCAATTAATTTATTCTCCAGCTTCTCAATGGTCCAAACTTGGGTGCCCTTTCCTTTCCTCCTCACTTGAATAGCGGGCTCACTCACTATTGCTCCTCTCTGTAGAACGAAGAACAAAACAAAACACAAACTAATGTTATCATAACTTCTTGGATCATTAAAGCAATATACATTATCGAAAAGTAGCAAGTTAAAAAAACATAATGAAGATGAAAGTCTACCACCTGTGGAATATTTGGGGTTTTTTTTTTCTTCTCTGTATAAGCAGGGACATACTTAATTTTTATCACAACCAGAACCAAACAAACATACACATTTCCTATCCCAACTCTTTCTCCATAGCTTTTATATTATCATCATACTCCTGTGTTGATAACTACTCTTCATGATTTTTAATGGTAACACAGCAATCTGATGCTTGGAGGTTTACTTATTTGGTTATTGTACTGTTCAATATCATGGCTGTTTCAAAGTTTTGCTATTATAAAGAACACTATGGTAAATATCCTTTAACAGAAAGCACATAAAACTTTTAAGTTCACTTCTATGACTACGGATTCAGAATACATTTCTCAAAGGAGAACTACTTAGTCAAATGACTAAAACCCAGCAAGACTGATGAGATACTCCCGGACTCATTTCTGGCTTGCTTGTTAGAGGGAAAAATGAATGAATAAAAAACTGTTTTTCTTCAGTTTCTCTTTGAAGGAAAAATTCTTCAAGTTGAAGTGATCGGAAATGTCCAAATTAAAAATAATAATACTACAAGAAATAATGGGCAACGTCCAAAAGCTTGTAGAGTGTCCTTCTGTGTGTGAAAAGACAGGTACCCTATCAGTCTTCCTTTCTTGTAGAATTCATTCCTAAAATGGTACTATAGCAAAGCATATACCCATCCCCCATTTCAGAGAGGGCATTTACTTGAAAAACAAAAGCAGGTGGAATTACTCTAGTTTTAAAGAAAGCATTTAAATTAATAAGTCCTTCAAGCCACCAAAATTCTCACGTTCTTATCATAACATAGCAAAGGGCGAAAACACACGAGTAGGTCTGTAGAGGAAGTCTCCTGAAGAATAAACCAGGCTCCCATCAGGATGTTCTGGGCGTCAGGCTGACCAATCCATCTCACAGCTTCCTCCTGCACATCTGCCCTCCTCCTTACCTTTCTATTTGCACTGAGGTTTGCAGCAGGGATCTGCAGAGTCACTTGGTAGTCAGTGAGTTTGCTCATTTCCTCAGCTAAGAAGTTTGCCTCCCTGACCAAGGTATTCGCTTTAACGAGCTGCTCACGCAGCTTTGCCAGACTCTGACGGAAGAGTTCGTCCCTGCAGTGAAGCAGAAAAGGAAATGAGAAAAATCTAAAAGAAAGGAAAAGTACGATCTTGTTTCTAAATGAGTCACATTATTAAAAAGCACTAGAAAATTCCTTTCGGGCAATATTTTTTCAACCTATTTTTGAAAGATGACCTCTTATCCTTGCCTCTTCCCCCCAGGATTCTGTGGGCTATCTGTTGGTAACCATGGATGAGGAGCTAGTATATGGAGTGATGTAAATAAAAACCATTTTTAAGATTATATAACATTGAAAACTACTAGATTTTGATACGATGATACAAAAAGAAAAACAACAAAGGAATCCTTTAGGAAAAAGACATGATTATGACTTTTCTGTGCTTCGGAGTCAGGGAAAGGGGTTGGGCAGGTGAAGCAATATGGAGTCAGAAAGAAGAAAGTTTCATACGATTTCTTTTTTTTTTTTTTTAATTCATTTTTATTGTTAGACTTATTGGGGTGACATCTGTTAGCAAGGATTACATCATACGATTTCTTCAGTTGGTAAAAGGTAAGAAATGGGTACCTCTGTGGCAGCAGGAATTCTTCTTTCAAGTCTCTACATAACAGCACTTCATGATCAAAGCTTCTCTGACATCCTGACTGGGTCAAAACCCTACTACGTGTTTTCCTCAGCAGTACTCGTCAAAGTTACAATTTTTCATTTGTTTGTATAATTGTTTGACTAAAGTTTGCCTCTCCTAAGAGGCTGCAAATGCCCCTAGGGCAGGGACCCTGTCTTTTCTGCTTGTCATTACATTTATTGCCTGGCCAAAAGCATGGCCAAGTGTAAGATATCAAAAAATATCCACTGAATGAAGGAAAGAGAACTTTTGAATCTGGCCTCAAAGGTAACCCGCTGTCACAGATGCTCTATGCTTTATGTAGCTTCTCTTTTCTACCATTTACACACCTCCTGCCCTTACTGCACTGAGAAATGATGAGCCCAAACGTCTGTACCCCTTTCTTCTCACCTTAGAAATGACACAGGAGGCCTACTGCAAAGATGTTAATATAAAATGACCTAAAATGTATCCCACATTGATACTGCCCTCCTGCCTTTTCTAAATTATATATGTTTTTTCAGTTATTTAGGCTTGACTATTTTCAGCCGATTCAGTCTTCTTTCTTTTCCACAATATCCATAAAAAAGCCTTGTTGAATTTTCCTTTGAAACACTTCCTAAATCTCTCATTTTCTGTTTTATTCATTAGCTCTGGTTCCTCATACTCTCCTCAAAATTTCACAGTGCCCAGGCGCTTGCTCATCCATAAGGCAGTCCTTATAACCCCTGCCTTTCTTGGACCACTCCTTGGCTCAAAACCTTCTGATCCCGCATAGTATAAATTCCAAATGTGCAAGTCTGTAGGCCTCCCCTGGACCCTATATAAGGGTCCTGGACTTAATTCTCTCTATTCCTTTATAAATTGCCTTCCAGACTAAATAAAACATCCCCCAAACACATCTTACTCTTCTCCACTGATGCGCATTTGTTTAGGCCAACCCACCGGTCTAAAATGCCCTCCCACCTTCTCTCTGACTATTTAAACTCCACTCTTCAAACTCACTTCAAATCCTTCCTCTCCAGAAAAATCTCTGCAGAACACTCGGCTTCACTGGGGTTTCATCTCCCCTAAACAACCACAGTACCTACTGTGCCTTCTGCCCAACTGGCTCTTACATGCTTGCTTATTCAGTAATCTTACACAATCTGTATTTATTAAGCGCCGACTACGTGACAGTTTCACTGTAGGTGCTGGGGATACTTCCATGAATGAAACTGATGCCCTGCCCGCTGGAATCTACTTTCCGGTGGAGGAGACAAACAAGAACTAAATACTATGTAATTGTAACACTTCCTATGGTTGAATAAAACTTTTTAAATTTACTAGTATGACTTTATTTTCACATATTTATATCTTACTCTACATTACATTATAAGTGTACAGAAAGAATGAACCACATCTCTAGCCTTCTTTGCAATTCTCACTAGCTCTTAAATATGTTGGGTTCTCAGATCCTACACATTTACTTAGGTATCATGAGTCTTCAATACTTCACAAGACATCAATTCACTTAGCTAAGAGTCCCAGCTTATACAACCATCCACCATTAATGACATCTTAATTTTATCCAGTGAAACTTGCTAACATTAATACTATAACCATCATTCAAAAATCCCTTCTAAGAATTTGAGCCTCAAAGAGAATCAATCTGCAATTATAAGTAAAAGAATTTTTTGACACTTAACTGAAAAATACTATCATTAAAAGCAATCCAAGAAAAATAATGAAAACAACAAAAACAAAAACAAAAGAAAGCAATTCATAGTTTTTATTGCATATTTTTGTTTTTGTCTTTTATAACCTTCGGTTCATAGAAAAGTACCTGAGGGTAAATAGGAAGGATATTGTGGGTATAATTATATCAATTACCTTTAGCTACCTACTGCTTAGAGTAAAGCCCCCACACATAGTAAATGTAGAAAAGATGGCTCTTCAGAAAAAGCACCATCTGCTAACCTGCCTGTTTTATCCAGGCACAAGAAGATATACAGTACATTATAAGTATGATAAATATTCATACTTCAATATCAAACAGATGAGTATGCAACTCCTAAGGAAAATGTGATTGACTCTTCACTTGATTTAGAACAGACAATCAAGTGCATTACTATGGTGAGCCCTTTAATGCAGGGTTGGGTTCCTCTGAGGGCTCATCTTCCGTGGCTGTGGCTCAAGTTAACATCTCACTGCTTGAGAGAGATGCACTGTGGTTGTAAGCATTAGAGCAGGAGCTCTGGAGACAGATGGCCCTGGCTTTGACCCCACTGAACCAACTTACCAGCTACATGACTTTGGACAAGTCATTTAACCTCGCAGTCTCCTCATGTGTGAAATGGGGGTGAAAATGGTAAAATACAGTAGCAAGTGTGAAGGCTGGGTGAATACTTCATGGTAAATGCTCTACAAATGTCAGATGCTGCTTTTATTACTGCTAATTATTATTATAAGACAGGAATTATTAATGGGGCTATAGATAGATCTAGGTTCAAATTCTGGCCTTTTATGTACTAGGTGAGTGATTTAGGTACTATCCAAGGGCAGTCTGGAAAAGACCCAGCCATAAATGCCTCTATTTTTCATATCACATGACTGGATACTTTCCAGACGGCCCTCGTATTTAAACTGATTGACCAATCTACAAGATAGAGATGATAGTTCCTATGACACAGAGCTGCTGGGAGCATTAAATAAAATTAGCACCAGGACTATAATGTGGTAAGAAAACAGCAATAATTTATTGTCCTTATTGCTGTTGCTATTAATTTCCATTTCTTCCACTATTACCTCAGTTCTGATATAAATATTTTAAAGTCATAAATTTTAAAAATTCGTATTTAGATTTCTTAACACTGAAGTTCTATTAAATAGCACCAAAAGTAAGAGAAATCAAAAAATAAGGAGAGGCCTTTACGTTAAAGAGTTATTCACACCATCTCCATTTCAATACCTACCAGTCTAAGCCTTCTAACTTGGTACCATTTTTACTGAAGTGTAAGGGGGTCGGGTGTGGCTTTAACAACTGACAGTAAACATACTTAGGATGGAAAACAATCCAGATATGGGACCAAGATTTCCTCCTGTGCTAGGATTATCTCCCTGGGACACGTCTCACGACCCTCCCCGCAAGCCCCACAGCCCTAGAGCCTTGACTCTGGGTCACAGCCCGGTCTTACCTCTCCTCCGCCCACTGTGTCACCTTCTGCTGGGCGGTCTGGCTGCTGTAGGCCAGGCGCTCGGGGCCGCTGCTCTGGTGCTGCCTCTCAGGAGAGAGCTGCTGGCGAAGCTGCTCCAGCTCCCGCTCATACATGAGCCGCTGCTCCTCCAGGGCGCTCCGCTTCTCTTCCAGGTATTGTTTCTCCAGGACCTGAACCACATTTTGAACTGGGTCTGGTGAGCCAAGAGACATGGCAAGGCGTCTTCAGTGGTGACTAAGAGAGGCAGCCTGCAGTGCTTCTTTAGCAAGAACCACATCCTCCCCCAGAACAGGGTCTTCCAATGTTTTCTGGGGGGAGGCCGGAGCAGCCCTGTCACATGACTCCCCTCAATTTTCTTTATACTAACATTATAAGTAAACATGTCTCACATCTACTATGCTACTTTCTTCAATCTCATGGGCTCATCCTAATGTTTAGGTAGATCATTAATCTACTGTGAGCAGAGGGTAGGAGAAGGGGATGGGATCCCATTCGCTGAGAAGAGAAACATCATGAAATCAGGGCAACATCAAAAACAGAGACACATGAGATTTTATTTTTATGGTAGTCAATTTTTGTGCCCATTTAGCAATCACTTTTGGTGTAGGGCAAAGGGCTTGTATTTCTGATTTTAACCACAAAACTTATTGCTCCTGAATTTCTCTAATGTGGGGCCAAACTCTGATTGGGACATGGTCTGGAAATTTCTCAGGTACTAATATCTAAGAAGGTAATTCACTTGTAAAAATAACCTATTTTTCTGAATTTTTTTTATGTTGCATATCTAGAGGTCACCAACATACATGTGGATGAACAGGCATGGAGATACTAATAGGACATGCTCAAAGGGGCCATACTATACTGGTGGTGGCTGTGATGTAAGTAAGACTCGATCCTAAAGAGTTAATTGGCTGGAGAACATTGGCTTGACAATGACCAATGAACTCAAAGCCATGGAAAAAGATTAAGGCACTGACCACATGTGTGAAGATGAAAGTTACTGACATCTCTAAGTGAGTAGATGGTAGGGAAACAACATGTTACAACTATTTGTACGGTAAACACGAAAACCACCATAATATAAACATTTCCTTAAAGTACAGGGCACCTAGAAGAGATGCATTTATATTCTCAGGCTAGCCTGGGACATATTTCCTCCTTATACACGGACATACTTGCCTGTATTCAGTACTATTTGTGTTGTATTTCCACATACTGACCCTCAGTTTAATTTAATTTCCAGGCTTAAAGTGGGAAATTAAAATGACAAGAGGAATTTACATAATACCTGATGAAAGTTATTGACTGATGTTTCCAGAAGACCCTATCAAAATGTGAAATAAATGTGTAAATTACACTAATTTTCTATGTGAATATTAAGAGAAAGACAGCATGTCAGTCTTAAAAAATAAGGTTAAATAATACAAAATGTAGAAAGCAATTAAAAAATACCATGATACACACTGTATAGGTGATTCATTTTAATAAAAATAACAATGGCAATAATAATTCTATTAGCTACTGGCTATACCTCAGGTAGAGGAACTGTACCCTTTCCATGCATCATCTCACAAAAGCTTTGCAACAAACCTAAGGGTAGATAGTTATTCACATTTTAAAGTTGAGGAAATTGGGGCTCAGAGTGGTTAAGTAGCTAAGATCACACCTGACTGCAGTTCAGAGCTAACTGGCTGAGGTAGACATAAACTTATTAATAAATATAGTATTCTAACCTCTAATGTTTTACTCAGAATTAGTACTTTGTTAAAGAGCAGATATTTAAAAGGAAGTACTGTTCTTTGCGGATACAAAATTTCAAATTCAACATTTTTTTCAAAGCAGAGTCCCTAAAATATGTTACTTGAGAAGCTGATGGAAAGTTCACCACCACCACCACCACCTCACCTCTGTCAAACCACCCTCCAAAAACCAAAAAACCCTACGCAAAGGTAGACCACAAATGGGCAAGACCTTTTCCACAGGGTAAAAATCTATGCACTCCAAAGCATGAGAATTTCTGACAGAGTCCTAAACCTTCTGAAAAAAATATGAACACGGTGAATTTTTTTGCAGGAGTTTGAAGAAATTTTAAATGTAAGGGCTGGGGAAGAAAAGTTCTCTCAGAATTAAAACATACATATATTTCTCAAACAGTATACATTTTTGCTCCATTTAGGCTTTAGGTTTAAAAAGTAATGGACAAGGTCTTCACCATCCATTTATATTTACATAGAGCTTTTATCTTCAAGGGCCCTAATTTAGTGTTTATAAATCTTTTAGAGAGAGGAAAAAAAGTGGAAAACACACTATTTTATAAAAGTGTATGCTAGAGTTTTTACTAAAAGACACTGAATAAGATATCTAATCCTTATAGTATTTACTTGTTAGTCAGTGGTATGTAGAAATCCACATGATCCCAAACAGCAAAAGTAGAGGGGATTTTACCCCAAAGTTCCAAGCCATGCACAGGCAATGTGACCAAGGCTGTTTTAGCAGCGGCCATGACCAACACTCCTACTGCTCACCAGGCTTTGTCACTGCCCACAAATCAACGTGCAGATATGGAAGAGAGAACAACTCAAAAGCATTGCTCCTTGAGCCTGCCCAGTATAGCCGAACAAGCCCTGCCCAGGGACTCGGGTCTGGCCATGCAACACGCAGCCCTGGTAGAGGTACAGGGGCGGGGGGTTTCGTTGTGTGTTTTTACCTTCTGCTCCTAACACAAGTCTTGAAACACCTTTCTCTTAGATACACTGGATAACATTTTCTTTTCCAATTAATTAACCAGTTTCAAGCTTCGATCACTGCACAGCCTCTTTTTTAAATAGATCACCCTAATCAGCAAGACTCTGCGATAGGGCTTAGGACAGAAGCCAGAGTTTGGCCTATTCTCAAACAGCCACAGTTTTACTTCTCCCCTATCACTTTTCTCCTTTTAAATGAAATGTTTTAAACCTCAGCGAGCCTGGTGTCAAAGGCCACGATACCAAAGAGGTAGGTATTAGGAAGAGAGAAAAGACCACGTCTCCTTTGGACAGAGCACGTCCCTTCTTCATTCGTCTATCTTTACCTGCCATGTAACTATGAAACAAACTCAAAATTACTTACCTGTTCCTGAGAACGGAAAAGAGAGGGTGGTAGTGGTGGTGTGTGCTGGGCATTTATGTGATAAAAGACAATTAGAATTAATTTACACCAAGATGCCCAAGGCACTAAACTGGAGAAATATAGACCCTTTGGGAGAAGAAGAAAAAAAACCTTTTAATCCCAGATGGAATAAACGGGCTCTATGATCCTTCACTAGCCCCTTAATTGCTCTTTACTTTAGAGCTTCTATTGACTCTGTGAAAACAGATGAGTGTCTGATTCCTAATTTTGAATCTTTGGGAAAAAGCATTATTGTCTGCAGATACTAGGTTTGCTTTTACCCTTAATTCACACAAATTGGGTTTTAGATCATTATTTACTCTAGAGATTCAAAAATAATATCCTACTCTATTACTAAGTCAACACAGGTAAATATGTATCTGAAAGTATGACGTTCTGACTGCTGTGCTGTCAACAGTAATAAAGTCATTATAACAGTAGCAATGATACCAAAAGCACTTCTGTGCTGTTGGATGCATGGGGAAAAGAACAGCTACTAAATTTTATCCACTGGGAAGATAGTGGAGTTGGGACATGGGGAGGCAGGGGTCTTAACTGAAAAGGAAACATGCCTCAATCAAGAACACAGAGTACCTCTGTCAGGCAGAAAACGTCAGCCTCTTCCCAACCACGTTAGATTTTGTCAAGGCAGGGAGCAAAAGCATCAACTAGCAGCACGGCTAAAAAATAGTTAAGCTCCCTCATGCTAACGCCAATCAGTTAAAACCTTTGTCCCAGTGTTCGTGGAGGAGCTTCGTCTGAAACCACAGGAGAGGGAAGAGAATCTTCAAGTAGGACCACCACGGGGATGACCACCAGGCAGACAGGCTTATCAACGGGAAGCCACCTAACAGCAGAGGTGAATCAGGACTTGTACCAGAGTGTATCTGCGTGCCCCACAAGGAAGCTCCACTTGCCCACAAAATTGAGTAAGTAGTGGGGTGGGGAGGGTAAAGCATCCCTTTTAAACAGACAGAATGAACACCGGAGAGCAAGGCTTAATTTGGAATACAAGTGGGCAACTCATGATAATACCAGGAGCCAGGCTACTGATGACTAATTGGTTTGCCTAAGAGGACTGGAAGAATTAACAAATGCTTACTAAAAACTCACTGGTTATTCAGTGGTTTACTATGTATATGATAAGAAGGTAGCACTTGGATTAAATTAGAAATCTGTGATGTGGGATGAACATTATTAAACTGATACCACTGGGATGCTCTGCAGAGTTGGAAGACAGAGACGTGCAGAATTCTATAAACTCATCGAAAGAGTGGGCGTCTCTCCACCTGAAGTTTGGAACCTACACCCTCCTGTCACACCTCGTATCTGTCTGAACTTCCAAAAAAAAAAAAAAAAACACTCACAGGAGGCTTGCTGAGCAGGCACATTGTTAAATGACCCATTGGTGTGATCCTGGTGCCTGAATATCACTTTGGAATATCTTTCGGGATTCTCCCTTCTTGGTGAGCTGAGTAGCTGAGGGGTCCACCCTGTGTTGCAGTGTCAAAAGCCCCAGTACCTAATGTGGTCTCTAATTTTAACAATGTTTAAAAGAGAAAATACCAAACTCCTTTTATGAAGTAATTTTTTCTCCTTTTTTGTTGTTTTATATACTTCATATTAATACATTACACTTGTTTCTCAATCTGGCCTTTTCTTTCTATTCATTTTAATAATTAAAAAGAGGTGCCCTTGAGGAGAAAAATTCATAAACAGAGACAAAGGTCAAAATCTTTTTTCCTGTAGAAGAATCCCCAGTTTGATATGTCAGAGATCTGACTGACAATTCACTAGCCATGTTCAAATTCTCCCTGGACGGGCTTATTCAGAGAGTCAGGTGAGAAAGTAGACATTTAAGGGAAGGACTCAACTGTGAAACCAAAATGCTCTCACAGCACCCTGTCAGGTAGAGGCCGCCTGTCAGAGGGCTGTTGGGGGTCCTGGAAGCCCACGGTGGTTCAAGGTAGGGATCCACAGGTATCCAAAGAAAGATAAATGCGAAATTGAAGTGGGGCAAAGTCCTGAAACCAGCTTGCTCAGGTGTTTCTGAATGTAGCTTCAACTGTATCCTTGTAAAATAGTTGTAGCCCCAGGAATGTGATCCTGTGCTGGTGACAGGGGAACTTCCTGTCCTGCCTCTAGTTCCCAAGCACTAAGTGTGGCGTTTAGGAGACTGGGAGATGGGGGGGGGGGGGGGGGGGGGGGGGGGGGGGCAGCAGAAAGGGAGCAGATTTATAAAATAGCAAGCAAAAAAAGAATGTGGTGTGCATTTTACTAAATGCAGG
>PVJL010009479.1:0-56798 GCA_004026885.1 Lyroderma lyra
GGAGGTGGAGGAGGTGGAGGAGGAGGAGGAGCAGTAGGAGATGGAGGTGCAGGAGGAGGTGCAGGTGGTGGTGCAGGTGGTGGTGCTGGTGGTGCTGGTGCCTCTGGCCTAGGGGTGGGGGCCCTCTTGCGGAATTTACTAGAGTCCCCTGGCCTGTGCGTGGCTGCGGGGCCTGTTATCTCACCACCGTGCTGTCTTGGGGTCGGGAAGCCTCCATCCGCTCCTCTGGTAGCCTGCACTGTGGGCCTGGCCTTCGCCTTAGACAACGGGGCCCCAGAAGGATCCCCGCTCCTTCTCGGAGGAGCCTGGCTTACGCTCTCGCGGGGAGGCAAGGGGTGTGGCTAGAAGCATCTGGGGTCTTCCCTGTACGGCTCTCTGCCTACACGACAAAAGCTGTCACCGATGGCACCGACGTGGGGTGCAAAGGCTCTGGCTGACGGAGTCTGTGATGGTGAGAAGCACCCATGACGCAGCCGCACCACGGCCCCAAGGGGCTGCTCACGCGGCGTCCCCCGGGGGAGACTGGTGGAGGAGGGCGGCGCTGAGACAAAGCGGTGGGGGCGGGGTGGGGGGGGAGCTCGTGCTGATTTGGCAGAAACCGAGGACTAAGCCCTGCACCTCGAACCGGACCGGACCGGACCGAGGCTCCAACCGGCCCTCTCCGCGGGAACGGGGCGGGGCGGGCCACGGAGGCGGCTCCCCCGGGCGCCCCAGGGCGTCAGAGCGGCTCCGTCCCGTCCGAGCTGGGACCCAGAGCTTTCTTATCTTGTTGTTTTCCCTCATGAGTTTGCTTCTCCTTGTATTTGGAGTTTCTGGTTTTGGCTTTTTCTTTTCAATATTTAAGAGATTTGGAGGGGAGAAAAAAATTCATCCCAGGGAAGGGATGGGAACCCCAGGAGGAAGAGGGTGAGCTGTGGGGAGGGCCCACTGGGCAGCCCTGGATCAGATCAAGAGCAGGGCAGCCCCCCTGACCTGGTCCCCTTCCCATTCCTACACCCCCCAGGACCCCAAAACCTAAACCTGGGCAAAGGGGCTTCCTGCTTTGAAAACCCACTCATCCGCTGTCAGCTAGGAGGACAGGGCTGACAGGGACCACCCCGGGGCTCCTCCTGCACAGGGGTCGGAGCCTCTGCTGAGCTGCAAGGCACGGAGAGGCCATGGTCCCTCCAGCCTATTTTCTCTGCTGACTCAGAGGAGGAGTCAGAGCCTTTGAACCCCAGAATACCAGAGATGGAAGGGGACCACGAGGGTATCTAGGGGACTTGCTCCCAGAGCAAGCGATGCGGCGGCCCCTCTCCCTGCAATGGAAGCGCCCAAGTGGTGCGCTCAGGGAGATGTGGGTGACAACAGCTGCTTCCCCACGGACCTTGGCCCCCGGGACCCTGGGGAGCTGCAGGCGTTGCAGGGGTGAGGTGCGGCTCAAAAGGCCGTACCAGACGACGTTAGCGTCTGTCTTACTCCTGCATGGGAAGTGGTCAGCTAGGGTCTTCTGAACGAAGACGTACGTGATAAAAAAAGGACGTTTTACCAAGGGCAGGGTACATCTGAAGGGGGTCATGGCCACACGCTGGGCAGGGAAGTCTCCCACGTGATCGAGGTCACTTAAAACTGAAATTTGAGAGAAAGAAGGAGGAAAAAACACCCGTCCGCCATGACGACTGGGTATTGTGGAGAACAGGCCTGGCATCAGAGAGAATTAGAGAAAGCAAAGACACGCTCAGTTAAGGTACAATGTTTGTGTGGGCTCAGGTTTGGGCCGGAACCCTTTATTCTTTCTTCCCGATCCTCTCTCTCCCTCTGTCCGCCATTCTACTTGGAGGCCTGCGTTTATGGATGCATCCACGGGCTCTCGGGCCCCCGCCACTTCTAGTAGGTTCAGTCAGCAGAAGTCAATCAGTGGGAGACTGGATGGTGGGAGGACAGTAAAGTCGGGGTATCTGTCTGTGGCTCCGGCCCCACCGAGCCTGCATTGTGCCCTGGTTGTACCCTCTCCTGAAGACCACAGCTCTTATCAGGTGGCATCTGTGACAGCACCTTTCCCTTCCTGTTGTCCTGCAGGGCTTGGAATGGTACCAGGTTCCCCCTGGGCTAGCTCCGTTTCTGCTGGCTGTCGTAACCCTGCCCACACTAGTTAACCAGCCCCTTTATTAAACTCCCAGTTACCCCATCTGAGAGGGCCACCCACTTCCTGCTGGAACCCTGACCAATATAATTATCTAATAAATGATAGGAAGTTGAAACTCCACCATGAGGTTAATAAAAGCTCAAAGTCATCACCAAGGCTTGGTTGGATGAGACTTACGACATGAATTCTATGATGGTAAAAATTCCCTTCGTCTAGATAAAACTGGTCTCATTGCAAGAGGTCACGGAGTAAAACTCAGTTCATTCATTTATTTAAAGAAATGTTCATTGAGTTTCTACTGTGTGGATGCACTCCGTTAGGGACTGGGGAGTCAGCGGTGGGCAAAACAGACAAATGTCCAACTCTCACCGTGTTTTTACTCTAGTAGAGGAGAAAGGCATTAATCACATAGCCACAACTGCAAATATGTGGGTAGGAACTAGGATAAATTCTTGGCAAAATAACTGCAAGCTTCTCTGAGGGCATCGATAGGGGTGAATATCAGAGAGACCCCCTTTGAGGAAGTGACACTAAGTTTAGCCAGGCAGGACACTAAAGTTTACAATACTCCTTTACATACATAATTTCATTTGATTATCATATCTTTTTTTTTTTTTGAGCTGGATATATATAGGAGTTATTGTTTTCATTTTACAGCTGACATTAAAGTCCCCATTGGTGCAGTAGCATATACATTTTACTTATAATTATGTTTACTGCAAAGAACTTTGGTATCCCAAATATATTTACAGTCCATCCCGGAGAATGAGGTTGCTCATTACATTCACTGACAATACAGGTTATGGGCCAATTCTGTTCCATTGGATAGCACGCTAATCCGTCTTTATGTGACTGGAAGTAATTACCTTAGCCTTGTTAATAATTTTCTTTTTCAACTTTATTGAGGTATAAGTGACAAATAAGAGTCATGTTTATTTAAGGTGTACAACATGATGTTTTAATATATGTGAAATGTGCAACGATCACCACAATCAAGCTAAGTAATAAATCTAGCACCTCACATAGTGAAAATTTCCTCCCTCCCTCCCTCCCTCCCTTGCCTCCTGCCTTTCTGTGTGTGAGAACACTTAAGACCTCCCCTCTCAGTAAATTTCAAGTGTACAATCGAAATCACAGCCTGATTGCTCTTACGTCATCTGTCAGCATTCTCCAAGTCCAAGATACATCTGCTTAGGTAAGTTAGATGAGGATGTGGAAGGGATCAAGTGTTTTGCTGATAAACGGCCTCTCAGAAGGAAAAGAAATCCCAAATTTGTAGTGTTTGCTAATTGCCATTGTTTAAGTAGCCCCACCTTGGTTGATTTCAAGCTACCAGAGTGATGTCACTGGAGATGAAATTGTAAGGGATTGTTAACATCGCATGACAGTTCTTGTGAATAAATTAGGCCGACCAGACGCACCATTTTAAATGAGACAGAAAACAACGGTCCTGTCCATTTCAAACGGTGCGTAGGGTCAGCCTGCTGACACCTTGAATTTAGCCCAGTGAGGCTAGGCTGACCGTGTGAGTATGTACCGTCGTTTTCTGGTCAGCCTAGAATAAATGACAACCATTCCCATGAGCCTGTACACCCTGACGCTAGCACAGCACTGCATCACGAGCCTTGCATTTTTCAAGTCTTCCGTAATGGCACTGATCTCTGTTATTCTCCTAGAAATGTGGCATTGATTTAGATTTATTATTTATTTAGGGAGACACTCACCAGAAGTTTTCACTGGCTCCTTCCTATCGTGATAGTCCTTAATCCACAGGTCAGGCAGGTTGCTGAGTACACACACACATTCCAACTACACGTTCAGGACCTAGAGCAATAACGACAAGGTGGACACGGCTCTAGTTGGCTCACGACGAAATAGTGTGGGCCCCAACTCCGTTTATTTCCTGACTCTTGATAATTCCCACTCACCCCATGACCAGGAATAGGTGTTGTCTCAGAGCCAGTAATAAGCCCCGAAAAGTCTGGTTTTTCTCTTTTCCCAGTGAATGGCCACGATGCCCTTGGGGGAAAATTGGGGGGAAGACTTACAGTATAAATTTGCAATGTCACCTGGTGCCAAGTGTACCATTTTTCTATTCACCTGACTTAGGCCTGGGAAAACCTATGACACTCCGATGTCCCGAGACTTCACTTGTCAGATCTCTAAATCTCTAGTTTATTATTATTTTTTAATTCTAAAGACCAGGTGGGACCTTAATGAAACACTCCATACATTTAGTCTTTGGTATTCATAATCAATCGGCCATCACCAAAGACTTCTGTGTGTCAATCTATTCTGACAGTCACTTGGCCCTGGGGCCTCCCATGCCCACTTGGCTCACGGTCACTAAGTGTTACGACATAGCCAACGCCGGGATCTCGTTTTCCTCATTAAAACCCAGGAACACATCTTCATCATCCCCAGAACACAGAGGACTGCACTATGGCAGGAGTGAGGGCACCGATACTGTCCCCGTCAATATATTCCGCTACATCCGGGTGAAGGACGGCCCTTCGGTCCCTCCCAAGGAGAACCGTTCAAGCTCGGATAAGCCAGTCACGTGACCACCCACGCACCGCACCTGGCTTCCCCAGTCCTTGGGGGGCTCGTACGTCATACCTGGGAAACTTCTGGCATCTCGCGTTCATTTGACTCTCCCTGAGTCCGGCTTCAGGTGACCACCTGAGGTGACAACAGAACTTGTATCCCATGTTGGAGCTGACGTACCGACCGCCATCTCCACCAAGCACTGCCATACGGAAAAACGCAGCCGGATTTAAAACTTTCTTTGTCCCTACTCCAGCATGGTTAACACTTATTCCTGTGAGCATTCCCCAGGTTTTCACCGCAAACAAATTGTGTGTGTGTGTGTGATCTGAAATTCTGGCATTTATGCATCTAGGCACACTTTATGGTTGGCACCCTGGGCACATGGGGATTGTCCTCTAGCCATGCATCTGGGGAATGCATGAAGCTATGGAGATGGGGAATAGTCATAGAACCTTCCAGCAAGGCAGGACTAGTCCCCTTGCGAGGGAGGAGGGGCTACTTCTCCTGGTCAGAGAAGTCTGATAGAGTTACAGATTGGAATCCTTCAGATTTAACTGGGCTCTCCTAAATATCACGGTTCTAATTTGGGGGACTCTGATCTTTCCTAATCATTGCCCTACATTTCAAATAAGAAATTGGGGGGTTCTCTGGTGGTGTAGTGGCTGGGCTTCAGCGCTCTCACTGCCACAGCCTGGGTTTGATCCCCATTCAGGGAACCAACTGGAAAAAAAAAAACACCGAAATCTGGTGAGTCTGTGAATTCAATCTGTTTTGTCAATCAGCAACCTACCAGGTAAGAATCTATACTGGCTACAAGAGATACTATTTTAGAGCAATCATAAGATGTTCCCTTAGGACAGTTATAGGAAGTCCTTGGTTCTCTGACTGTATCTTTGAGCCATTAATGTGAAGCCCTGAGATTGTTATTCTATTTTTTTAAACCAGCGGTTCTCAACCTGTGAGTCACAACCCCTTTGGGGGTCAAACGACCCTTTCACAGGGGTCGCCTAAGACCATCGGAAAACACATGACGATTCATAACAGTAGCAACATGACAGTTATGAAGTAGCAACGAAGATAATGTTATGGGGTCACCACAACGTGAGGAGCTGTATTACAGGGTCGCGGCATGAGGAGGGCTGAGAACCACTGCTAAACTCTCCTGGATGGTAAGAAGCAGCCAGGCTGCCTCATAATCTTCATGACTGTCAAATTGTGCTATGGCATTTGCCATTTGTTCTGCCAAAGCCATAACTTAAAAAAAAACAACAAAACTATTCCTTGTTCTCTCTCTCTCTCTTTCTCTCTCTCTCTCTCTCTCTCCCCCTCATATACATACTCAACAATTCACTCATTTAAATTGTACACTTCAGTGATTTTTAGTATATTCACAGAGTTGTGCAATCGTCACTACAATCAATTATAGAACATTTTCATTGCTTAAAAAAACCCCATTACTTTAACTATCACTCCCAGTCCTCCATCACCTCTGGCCCTAGGAAACCACTAATCTACTTTCTGTCTCTCTCTATATGCCCATTCTGGACATTTCATATAAATGGAATCAGAATGCATGATAAGCAAATTGCCTTTTTAAATTGTTCTTTATTTTTACTGGAATAATACTTTAATGCAAAGGAATGGCACTAATGGTACATTCTTAGGCACTAACCGGGATGAAGGTGTGCGCATGCGTGCGCGCATGCGTGTGAGTGTGCGTGCGTGCGTGTGTGTACACGTGTGCACATGAGTGTGTGCATGTGCGCGCACATGCGTGTGTGAGTGTGTGTGTGCATGTGTGCACACGAGTGTGCATGTGTGCGCGCATGCGTGTGTGAGTGTGTGTGCGTGTGTGTGTGTACACGTGTGCACATGAGTGTGTGCATGTGCGCGCACATGTGTGTGTGTGTGCATGTGTGCACAGGAGAGTGTGCATGTGTCTGCGCATGCGTGTGTGTGTGTGCGTGTGCATGAGTGCACGAGAGTGTGCATGTGTGCGCGCATGCGTGTGTGAGTGTGTGTGCATGTGTGCACATGAGTGTGTGCATGTGTGCGCGCATGCGTGCGCGCATCCAAAGTGTAAGTGTACATGTGCATGTGTGTGTATGCATGTGTGCATGCGTGTATGCATGTGTGTGTGTTGGGGAACAGGCGAGGATTTGGAGATTCCCATCCTACTTTCTGAGTGCATAATGCTAGCCCATGTGTCTTCTCTCTTATAACGTGTTTGGAAGGGAAAATGTCAAAAGCCAATTAGCTGCAGAATCCAGGAGAAGGCCAGTGAGTCATGCGGCAGCTGAGGCCCTGCTGAGCATTGCACAAAGGAAGTGGGGGATCTCTGTCCTTGGGGCTCCCCTCTCAAGGGGGAGAGCAGCTGCCTGTGTGGAGGGACTAGATCAGACGTTGCTAACCTGGACGTGGCAGGTGGATGGAGCGAAGGGATGCCATCATGGAGCCCACAGCATTGTCCCACAGCACTCTACAGGGAGGCCATCTGCAAGCCCCTACCTCTCCTTTAATCCACACAGCCCTCCCACGGGGGCACGGGGACATAGTAACCTGTACAGCAAGGGGCAGGGCTCATCAGTATTTGTCAAAAGCGGGGAATAGATGGGCTCCTGAGATGACGGTAAGTGGTTCACTGTATGCCAGCCCCTAAATGACATTGACTCACCTACTAAGAATAGTTCCTCCCCTTTTAATTCTCTTTCAAGCCTTTTACATCCAAGAGAAGGAATCACTTGGTGCTGTGTTTGCAACAACTCACAGACGTGTGTGAAATTCCCTTTTAAATAGAAGAGTCGGTCTTAGAATCAGATGGCAACAACCTTGTCTCTCTAGAATTTAATAACATTGTTTTGGTTATAATGAGTCTATTTTACCCATGATGTTGATCTTCCCTGTCTGGTGCTGACATAAAGTTTCCATCTTATGTAAATTTTAGAGAGCTTAATAAGTGAGTCAGTTTAGAGAAAAAATATTGGTGGAATAATAGCAGATGGTACACAGATGTGGTAAAAATGGTGATGGGGATACATGAAATGACCAAAGCAGGTGCAGACTGCACTAGAAGAAGCTGATGATCTATTTCAGCTCAGAGGGTCCGTGACTCAGTGATTCAGAAGTTGAGAAATGCCATTGAGGTCAGCTTGGACTTGATGGTTCTAAGTCTCACTGCACTGCACTGTGATGGGCAGTTGACTTGCCCGCCTCTTCCGCCAGACACAGAACCAGGTATCTTCCTTGTTTTCTTCACGTCCCTAATGCCCAGCATGGTGCCTGGCACACAGAAGTCCTTGGTACTTACTAACTGAATGTATGAATGAATGGTTGTCTTCCAGGTTATTGCATTTAATACTCTGAGAAGTTACCCTCAATATGTTTATCCATCCATCCACCCACCCACCCACCCACCCACCTATTATTGCATACTTATTAAGCAGCTACTAGTGCAAGAACCCTTAACTGCCTTGTGATGGCTTTATTTTTCAGTCAACAATCTACTTATTGAGCACAGAGTACTCAAGATGCTGGCAAAGGTGGGGAGAAGGTCATCTCTTCTTGACTTTAAAGCGGTGATGTTGGAACCAGGCAGACCTGAGTTTGCATCCTGCCTCTAACAGAGTTTGGAGCACTTGGGGCCATTTACCTTTTGAGTAGGAGTTTCTCCTTCTGAAAGTGGTTTTAATCATCTGTAACTGTGGGAAGGACCCGCCGCAGTGGATGCTGTTCAATGAGTGAGACGGAGGGAGTGAGTGAAGGAGGAGGGACCACCGCCCCTCCGGGGCTGGGGGGCGGGGCACAGCCTGGCTCCTCGTCCAGGCCCTCGCCTCTGGCTGAAAACTCAGGGTGGATCAGAGAGAGCCCAAGCCCCAGGCAGAGACGGAGCAGACTGTGTGAAAAAGCAAAGAGCTAGCCAATTCGGCTCCCACCGCCGGGCCAGCAGCAGGGGCCCTTGGGTAGGTGACTCAAGAGGCAGGCCAACCCCTCCCGGTCTGCTGAAGGTCGGACTGGCCCGGCCCCTCCCCCATGTGGGCAATGTGACGTTGGCATGGTGACTAGCCTGTCTCCCCCTCCTCTGCATCCTGATGTGACAAAGAGGCCCTGAGGAGCAGAGTGGGGCCCTGCGGGCTGCGCTGCCACAGGAACGGTAGGGAGCGCTGGGTCCCGGAGCTGAGGGGCCTGGCTGCTACACTCCCGCGGCCGGGAACAATGGAGCCGTTGCCCTGGCAACCAGGGGCGGCCTCTCCCTGGGCCTCACATGGAGTCTGGGAAGAGGTGTCCTAAGAAAGGGAGGCTGGGGACAGAAGGGGGGCGGGGTGCCTGTTGTCAGAGCGGTCTGCCCCCCACACACAAGGAAGGGCAGCGGGGGCCCCTTTGCAGAAAGAGCGTCAGAGCCTCTGCGGACCCATTTGCCAGAGCCGCCGAGGGAGACCCAGTGAGAATGGGTTCGAGCGGGCGGGGCGGGGCCTCTCCCTGAAGCCCACCCTCCTGCCCTCCCGCCCCTGAGGGCTGCTGTCGCGCAGGGGCCATGACACCCGGATGCGTGGGGGTGCTGTTGGCACAGGCGGGAGTGGGGCGGGGGGCGTGAGGCCACGTGCTCCAAGCCCGAGGGCGGACCCCTAGAGGCCCGGGGGTCTTGAACATGTCAGCTTCTGAAGCAAGAAAGTCCCCGGCTCCAGCGTGAGCCCCATCACTCACTGCCTGCGTGACCCCGAGGAGGTGACCTCATCTAGCTCTGAGGCTCAGTTTCCCTAGCTGTCAGGCAGGAATGATGGGCATGCTCCTGTTGAATAGAGGAGGTGGCCCCCGGGACACACGGTGTGGGCACGGCATAGCTCAGTGTGATTAGCAGCCCTCACCTTCCCTGCCCAGCCACTTTCGGCCTCCTCCATGTACCTGCGGCCTGGAGCCCTGGAGGCATCTCCTCTGGCCCTACACAACTGCCGAGATGCCCCATAGATGCAGATGCACCCCCATGCTCCCTGAAAGCCTCCTGGGGAACTTAGCTGGTGAGGGCACCTTGCAGGATGGAGCCGGGTTGCCTGTGACGTGGCCTGGTTACAGGTGTCCTTTACGTGTCCCAATGTTCTCATTCCCTGCTTTGAACTTAGGTTGCTTTTGCCTTAAAAAAAAGTGAAGAGCGGGGTGAAGCCCACCTTGTATAACGCCCGAGAGCGCAGGTATTGGGAGTGTGTCCTGGGCCATCTGTCCGTTGCACCTGGTGGCTGAGGGACAGCCTGCCTCAGCTGGCGGCCCCATGAGCCAGCGCCCCAGAGCCGAGGCCCGGCCCTGCACCCAGGCTGCTCTGCTCCCAGGCTGCAGTCAGCGCCCAACACAACTGGGAGCTTGCGTGGGTGTTGGCGGGAGTCACGATCCCGGCCCGACGCCTGGGCCTTTCGGAACACTTGGGTCCCTCTTGTGGCCGCAAGGCCTCATAGCCGCTGTTTCGCACCCCTGTGCCCTTGAGGGCTGCTCAGAGCACCCCGACAGGTGTCTGAAGGGAAGAGCCCCAGGGACAGCTGGGTCCAGAGACTGGGGTCGGAGGGTAGGGCCTGGCTTCTAAAGGCAGTGCGGTCTGCTTGGACCTGGTGCACCCAAAGTGACATCATTCCTGGCCTGGTCCCCCTCCGCGTCTCACTGGGGCAGCAAGACGCCTTCCGATTCCCCAGCAAGAACATGGTGGGGGTCAGGAGGCAGCCATTGTGAGAACCACACCACACTCAGAGCACCCTGCCCAGCGGAATGGGGACGGCTGCGGGGACCAGGCAGCCTCAGGGACAGCGCCCACCAAAGTCACCTCAGCGTGAAGGAGATCGCACGAGTCATTCACTCCTGTTCCTGGAGGGTCTGCGATGTCGTAGCTCCGGGCTGAGCTCACTGTGGGGTGCGGCGGACAGGACGAGAGTGAGGAAGCCGTGCCTTCTAGTCTGTTAACAGTGAGTGTGCTCATTCCAAACGGAAGTTTTTGTTTTCTGTTGTTTTGTTTTTTTTTAACCTGGGATCCTTGGATCTGTCTCAGGGGCTCCATGGACACCCTGACATTATATGCAAAATATGGCTTCGTGATCATTTTTCTGAAAAGAGGGTCCAGCGCTTTCATCAGTGTCAAAGCACTTAACGGAGTCAGAACCACAGCAGAGTGAGTGAGAGCAGGACTTTCCGTCAGTGCAACGGGGGCCCCATCCAGAGCTTGTCACCTGGGCTCTCAGATACGTGGTGACGGTGAGGCCTGACTCCGGGGGGCGAGCACAGGGTAGCACACGTGGGCCATGCGCTGGAGACCTGGACACCTGGAACCTGCGTAACTTTCACCAACCAATGTCACCCCAATAAATTGAACAATAAAAAGAAAATGAGTCACCTGGGGAGGGCGTGAACGTGCCCAAATGACACTTCCGTCGGGGCTCCTTCAGGCCATCCTCAGGGACAACTTTATGCAAGAACCTCAGGCTCCTTTGTTCCTGACCACATCTCTGTCCCCAGAATGACCCAGCCTGATCGCCCACCTCAGTGACCAGCTTTGGATCCCACGTCCTTGACTGTTAGCACTTGGGAGTACCCCGGCGCGGGTCTGGGGACTCCGCGGACCTCCCTTGCACCTCTCCATCCTCCGCAGCGGGGGCCGGGGCTCCCCGGTGGTGAGCTGCGCTGAGGCTGACGCGCCCTGGGGTCCACCCCTGAGTCACCGAGTTGGGTCCTCAGATGCTCAGCCTTGGGTCCAGCTGCCACCTGCAGGATTTGGAGAGGAACAAGCCGAAGTCGGGTCCCCTGATCCTTACTGGCCTCCCTGCCAGGCGCCCGCTTGTGCAGAGAAGGACCGGGGAGGCGGCTGGGGACACACGCTCACGCCCGGCCCCGTCCGCCACTTGCCCAAGTCAGCGTGTGGGAGCGGTCTCACCGGGCCCAACTGTCCGCAGAGGTCGGGGCTGTTTGCCAGTGGTGAGTGGGAGGATGGCACAGAGGACACCCACGACAGTGGCAGGCGGGACGACACACACCTCAGGTGTTTCTGTGCGGTGCTGTCCCGGGCAAGGTCCTCACCCTCCAGGCGAGAGGCCTCGGTCCTGAGCTGTCAGCGCTGGGCATCAGGGTCCAGACACGGAACAGCGCTCTTCACGGAAGGGAACCCCGCGGCCCGCTTCTGAAATCACGGAGGGGTTTGGGGCAGGATGGGGGACCTCCGCGTGAGAAGCGCTGGCTCTCCCTGGTTGCCTCGTCGATGCCGGTCCCTGCTCACGGGGCTCCATGGAGCAGTGGGTGGCCCAGAGGCAGGGTTCAAGGGCAGTGCCTCTGTGGGCTAAAGGACAGTGGCCTCTCCGCAGTCCCCTGGAGTTGTCCCCAATGGCGACTTCCCTCTCTCTTTCAAAAGCTGCTTATTTCGGCCTCCTCTCGCTGGTGTCGCTGCAGCTTCGCCAGGGTACTGTGGGTCTGATCGCTGTTAGTTCAATAGTTCAGTAACTTTTCTTTCATCAAGCAACTGTTTTGTGCCAGAGCAGGGGACATAGACACTGATTCGATATGGAGCCAGGCTCTGATGAGAGACAAGATGCATAGCTCATCTCCATATGGTGTCATGATGGTCACTTAAGGGGTTATGACAGGTGCTGTAGGAGCATGGCATCGGGTGCCACGTGGACAGGGCCTCAGAAAACCAGCGTAACTAATAAGGGAAGAAGAGGGGACGGGTGGGAGGAGTTGGCATTCAGGTCGTGGGAGCGGCGTGACCCCAGGCATGGCCATGCGGACGTTGGACGCACGGACACACGTGGCAAGCGCTGACTTGCAGTCTGAAGGCCGGGCTGGGCGGGGAGTGGCTCTCCACAGCCCCCCGGACCACGCCCACACTCCTGAGCTCTGCTGCTGCGGTTGTGCATGACCCCACCCCCAGCCCATCTGCCAGCCGCGCCCACCCAGCCCGTGCTCCCACTGCGCAGGATTCCCGGCGCTGGCCCGCAGTAAGCCTTCAGTCCACGCTTGGTGAATGCAAAATGAGCGGTGGAAGAAAAGCACGGACAGGCAAGCCAGGGGCTGAGCCTCGGAGGGCTCCGCTGGGAGTGTCCAAACCGAGGCCTGTTGTGCACGGAGACCCAGGCTTCTGGGTCCTCTAATTCTCTCCGACTTGCCTCTTCAACCAGACCGGGAGTCTTTGGGGGCGGAAACCACATCTGATGTTTCACCGACAGTGTAGGACATCAATAGGTGCTGAATTAAATGTCTGTAGGTAGAGCTGGACTTGCTTGGATGCATCCCCACAGAAAGGGGACACACGGGATTCGGTCTCAGGAGGGCACGTCTGACCTTTAGAACCACCACAAAAGCTGAAGCCAGAAGCCGGCCTCCCCAGCTGCTGGCTTAATGACAAGCTAGGTGACCACAGCAGCCATAGACGCCCAAGTGGGGCTGTGGAGGCCCAGGAAGGGGCGCTCTCTGCACAAAGCTGGCCCTGCCCGACGGGCCCCCCTTAACCTGTGCTGCAGGGCCCTTGGGCAGTGAAGGGTGGACTGGGTTTCCGCTATTAGCCTATTAGCCAGATTGAGAGCAGATTGAGGCAGAAGGGTGAGTGCGTGTGTTTTCAAGTTCCTTTGCAGAGAAGCAAGATACTTCATTTCCCTTTGACTGGTTTCCTGAAAAATTGTGAGAGGTGGGTGGAAAGCCCTCAGAACTCCAACAGCAGAAGAAGAGAAACATATTAATTGCCTTGTCTGTGAATCATGCAGCATTTATTATTTACTATATAATATAGAGCCGTTAGTGCTAGGAGACACAGACATGTGACATAGGAACACATATTGGGGAGAGACGATACCTGAAAGCAAACAGGGAACAATTAAAAATGAAGTACAACTACTGGAGAGCAAGCAGTTCAGAGCACGAATTTGGTGCATGAAGTTAGGCAACTCTGAGCTGGGTTTGAATCCGAGCGCCACCATACTGTGTGGTTACGAACAAGGCCCTTCACCTGCGAGCCTCGGCGCTGTCCTCTGTAAAACGGGGAAACGTCACCTCCCTCATTCTGCAGTTGTACTGAGATCATGCATGTATGGAGCACAGTGTTTGGGGGTGCTGGCTCTCGAGTTAGCCTGCTTGGGCTCACACCTCGACTCCGTCACTTCCCAGCTATGATCGGAGGCGAGTTACATAATGTCATTCTTAGGTGGCCCAATCTGAAAAGCAGAATGACTACAGGGCCTATACTTCTGGGTTGGCGTGAGGCTTAATGGAGTTTTATCTCATGGTCAATGCAGGACCTCGATGTATGAACAACAGGAAAACGGGTGCTATACTACTGACATAAGAGAAATGAAAACCGACGTCCACACAAAACCTCCATGTGAATGTTCACTGCAGCTTTAGTCATCATCTCCAAAAGCTGGAAACATCCAGTGTCCTCCACCAGGTGAAGAAATGATGGAACACTATTCGGCAATGGAGGGTAATGAACTGATTCATGCAACAACCCGAAGGAGTCTCAAGTGCCTCCCATGACATAAAACCAATCAGACTCAAGGCCGGGCGCCACATGGCCCCGTCACAGCACAGTGTGGGCAAGGACGGACTCCCAGAGCAGACCAGAGGTTAAGGGTGGTGGTTGGCAGCAAACGGGCAGGACGAGGGAGTCTTCTGGGGGCGATGGAAGGTTCGTACCTTGATGCAGTGGCTGTGTGACTATGCCTTTGTGTCAAAACTCAGCACTGTACACCGAACAGTGCATTTCACTGCATGTAAATGAAAAACAACAAAAAGCCAACACCAAAAAACAACTGTCGCGTGTTTCAGGAAACACTAAAAGCCACGTTGTGGCGAGGTGGGGAAGGAGCAGCCACACACACGCTAACTAGGGAAGGAAGGCCTGTTTTTACGCAGCAATAAAAGAGCTTGTTCTCCACATACAGCGGACAACTCTTTGAACTGAAGGACAGAGTTCACAGGTCTGACGGCTCATCTGCTTCTAGGAACATACGTAGCCTGTGCTAGAACCAAGGCCAAGTATTAGAGCCGGTTGGGGTCTGATAACGTTCTAGAAAGGTCTACAGGAATCCTGTCTTCAGTGGAGTCTTGTCCCAAAGGGAATGCTCAACTTTATACTGGCCTAACTCACACCAAGGTTCTCTTTACTGGGATGAGCTCACCCAAGGAGACGTGACTTCGTGATGGACATCATCATCCCTTTTCTGGGAGGGTCGATCACATACCCAACTGGGAACACATCCTGGTCGTGCATCTTTCCTGGTCAAAGGCATCACGCTCGTCAGTCCATCAATGGTAAAACTTGGTGATGGCCTGTCTCTCCCCTCACCGTGCTGTTGTGGACACTCAGACACACCCAGGACTTGAGAATATCAGGTAGGCTTCACAGTGGTCCAAGTTAGCCTGGTTCTAAGGAAGAACCACACTACAGACCTATTTTGCTCATAAACAACTTTTATTTTTGTTCTCAGTATGTGCCCTTGAAGATACCGAAACGTCTGGAGTTCCTGATCCTCCTGGGACCAGAGGTAACAGCATTGTACAGAAACACTCGACCTTGGCTCATCCCTCTCCCCGAGGAGCTAAGTGTGATGGCCTCAGGGACAGGAAGCTGACACTCACACCTTATTTCAAGATGGGAAACACAGTGAACAAAGAATTAGTAAAACATAGACTCAGCCTGTAGAGGGCTTCAAATATACATATTCTATATATATAAACCTGTTATATAGGATTTCAACTTACTGGTTTCCTGTGATTCGTAATTAAAGTACAAATGATACAGAGGTTGTACACTGCTGATGTCCCCTTCTCAGCCCCCCTCCCTCCCCAACATAAATAACATCACAATGGTCAGGTGATCCTAGGAGTTTCTGCTGTTGTAAATGTGTTTCTAAGATCATTCCGCCCCTGCCTCCCCGCACACTTCCTCGGGGAGTCTGTAACGGAGCGGCGTGGAGTGGACAGGACCGGACGGCACCGAGCGCTACGGGCCGGGGCGCGCGGGAAGCGGGGGGGCGCGTGCGTGGGGCCCGCCCGGGGAGGGCCCGCCGAGCGCAGAGCCAGGCCCTGAAGGCCTGGAGGTTGGGGGGACGAGAGCACAGCTCCAGAAATGTCCTGGCTCAGTATTTACACGGTGTCGTGAAGCTGCATTTTCCTCGGGAGCGATTTGTTTCTGAGGCTGGCTGGGGCGGAGAGGGAGCTTGGAACCCAAAACAAACCGATTCCCACATACGTCAAGTCCTGTGGTGAGTCTGTCATTTTCGCACGCGTCATTTAAAGCAGATCCTGGCAATGATGGGTGTCTTCTCTGTTTTGTAGGCGCATGAGAAGAGAGGGGGAGAGGAGGCGGCGGGAGAGGTGGAGGGCTGCGCTAAGGGGACCGGCGTCCCTTCAGCATCAGGTGGCACTGGATGGTCTGGATGCGGTTCTTGGCCGGGACGAACTCGGGCTGCAGCTTCAGCGTGGACTGGTACCACACCAGCGCCTTCTCAAACTCCTCCTGCGAGGGGCAAGGGGACACCGTGAGCGGGGGCTGCCTCCTGCGAGGGGCAAGGGGACACCGTGAGCGGGGGCTGCCCTGCAGCGTTTCCTCGGGGGCAGAACTGCTGAGGGAAGCCCTGAGGTCTGGGAAGGAGCAAACACTGACCAGGCCCAAGGGCCAGAGGGGAGGGGGCGCCCCGTGCGGGTGAGCACTGGCCTGGCGGAGGGCGGCGGGGGGCCAGGCACTGGGCCAGGCGCTTTAGGAAGTGCTCCCATTTAATTCTTACAGAAGCCTTTAGAACTAGGCCTGGCAAAACACTCACTTATGCACTTGCTGGAATTTTCTACTGTAGCTGGAAAGATGGAAGTCAAGTCAGGTATCTCAGTCAGTGAGACTTGTAAATTTTGCAACTGTTTTTTATTCTCCCTAACATTCACAGACATGAACATGGTTTGGATGATCACCGCCACGCTGCAGGCGTTAATCTCTGGCTTAAACGAATACTCTCAAGGAAGAGTCCAAACCAACTGGTTCAATGACTCCTTTTAGCCAAACGAGGGGGAGAATTCCTCATTCAGACCAGAAAATTTCACATTTCCTGGGGATGAAAGGAGATTTTTTAATTTTTAAAAAGCAGAGAGCGAAATCCACACATTTAGCAATACCTACCTGGCCAAATTCTACTTCCTGCCTTTGAAGTCACGGATGACACGTAAAACTCATAGCCTGAAGCCACTCATCCTATGAACCTTTCTGGGAGTACCCTGGGAACAGCCCTGTGCTGGGACACCAAGCTTCGGATGAAAGTGGGTGACACAATTCTCATGTTAGATTCGGCTATGACAGCTTCCGGGGGAACCCCTGAAATTTTAAGTTCTGAAATCAGTCCTCGTTTCCGACCAGAACAAGGATGCTGGATGATGGGTTTGCCACTTTCTCTGTAAATGGCACATCCCTGAAACTGAGGGCATTTTCTTACTCATTAAACATTTGATGAACACCTGCTATGTGCCAAACACTGTGAAGTGCTGGGAACCGGGAGACGAAGAGCAGTGTCTGCCTTAAGGAGCTCCTAGTCTGGGGGTGGCGGGGGCCGGGGGGGAGACAAATACTGAAACAAAACATTACAGAACAAGGTGATGAAAACAGGGCAGGGCGTCCTGAGCACCATAACAGGTACTCAGCTCAGCCTGGGAGTGCGACAGCAGGTGTGTCCGCGTGGGGGGTCAGGTGAGGTTTTCTGGGAAAGGTGGCGTCTCCAGAAAACTGTAAGTAAATCTGACTCTCTTGTTAGTGTTAATAACTCATGCCGAGGAACCACGCAGTTGTGTACACTCAATGAATTTCGCCTATTATTTTAAAAACTCACAAAGCCATAAAATACACCTTTAGGGGAGCTATTTTAGACACAAAACTTACAGGACACTGGAGGACACTGACACAGTCAAACAGGTTTTGAAAACAAAGGTGCGCCACTTGGAGGGAATGGCGGTGGGTGCGTGCCCTGCTCACACGCCATGCTCACCATCGCCACGTAGACGTTGCCCAGCGTGAAGTGGTTCACAGCGAAGTGTGGCGCGATCTCCACGGCCATGGTGGCGACGATGACGGCGTCGTTCCAGAGCTTGGCGTTGTGCAAGATGTTGGCCAGGCTAATGAGAGGCACGTCCTGTGGGAGGAAGGGGAAAGGGGAGAACAGTGGTTTTTGGACTTTCACTCCTCGTTTTTGTGACCATAAATAATGCAGTTGGTGTTTCCCGATTCGCTGGTCTGCTCTTTGCTCCTGGGCTGTGACAGACAAGTAGCTTGCACCAGAATACAACCAAGGCATGGCTTCTTTCACTGAAGAAAGTCTTGCCTCAAAAAACGGATGAAGCAGAAATGTCAGCCGAGTAAACGACCCCTGCTGAGTGAGGCTGTTGGTTTACACTCTGGCGCAGGCCTCTGGTCTCATTTCGGAGTGGTAATAAGCAGTTAACAGGCTGACGCCTGTCCACAGACAGCACTTGGAGTTGTGCTATGATGGAGCCAAAGTATTTCCTGCAGGGAACACTGCACCATCTGAAGTGCTAAATCCACAGGCCAAGTCCAGCTTGCTGCCCGTTTCTGTAATGTTTGGATGGAATGCAACCATTATGGTTCCTTCACGTATTTCTGTGGGTGTTTCATGTTCCTGTGGCTGAATGGAGTGGTGGCTGTGTGCCTGCTGGGCCTAAAGTTCTCTGACCCTTGATCTGGAGTCTTGTCCTTTCCCTGTCACCTGGCAGTGTAGGGCACAGAACAAGTAGAAACATCATCATCACAGGTATTTATTCCCTTTAAATGTGTTACCCGAGTGACTATGATCTACTTCACACTGTACTGGGTTCCATAGAAGACACAGAAGAAACAGAAAAGAAAAGGATCCATCTTTGTCTTACCTGGACACCTGTTTGAGTGCATGTCGTTACATGAGGTCAGACAAATTTAATAACCTGCCCAAGATCACAAAGCTGTAAGCAGGGCTGCATGCAGAGCTCAGCAAGGCCTGACCAGAAGGCTGTGCCCCCGCCCCCCGCTGCCCCGTGGACGAAGGCGACACCAGCCTTGCCTTTAGGAAGTATGACCTGGAGATGGACGCGGACCTCGGTGTACGTGGTACAAGTGTCCTGCGAAAAACCTGTACGCTCTGTCATCACAACTGGCTTTTGTGAGAAGTCTGATGTCACACAGGGTCAGCTGGTTTGGTTTTGTGTGTGTGTGTTTAAAGGTGAAGTCGGACAAAGAACAGGAACTGGAAATCCGCTCCCGTTTCTGTGCAGGTTGCCGTCAGGAGTATAAGCCGCCCCAGCATTAACAAAACGGGCCTCCAGGCCCAGGGTTAGCGCAGGCTGAGCGACTTCCGGGTGACGGCCCGCCTGGGCCAGTGTTTGGGGTGCGCTGGGTGGCTGTGACTGCAGCGGGGGCGGGTGGTAAACGATGGACTCTCGCAGTGACCGTGCTGCCCTGGCCCCGTGTTCCCACTGGCCCGGGTGGAGACACGGCAGCGGGTGTAACTCAGGCGTGCGGTGGCATAAGCTGGGTCACGGGTACTTCCGCCCTGTCCTGCCCTTCTGCCACGTTCTCACTGGCCACTGTGAGGAAGGCTAGTGGAAACCTCAGAATGAACCACTGCGCGGCAGAAAGAACCGAGGACGGCAAAGGCAGCCCTCCCGAGGCCCACTCACCTTCATCTGGTGTGGAGCATAGTGGAGGGCCTGGCGCAGGCAGTCCACCGCCTTCTTCCCCTGGCCTCTCACTCTCCAGTAGAGGGCCGCCATGCTGGAAAGGACCCAGGATGTCTGGTTCTACGGAGGAATGGTCAACGAAAGCTGATGCCTCTCACACAACATACGAACCCACTACCGAGACTAAGGCCAGTGACCCGCGTTAATGACCATCTCACTGAGGGTTTACTTGCTGCTGGCACCCTGCTATGTCCCTCACGTTTGCCCTCTCATTAACTACTAACGATCGTAGAGTTCTACTGTGCCAGCCTGCTGGGAGATGAGAAAACGGTGCTTTAGAGGTTAAGTGTCTCGTCCAAATCCGCTCAACAACTACATAGCAGAGCGGTATTTCATATCCATGTTCTTTTTAAGTTTACGTAACTTTTTTTTTTTTTTGTGGGCAGCTCCCCAGCTGGGAATCGAACCCAGGCCGCAGCGCCGACAGCGCCAGCGCCGAAGCCTTAAGCCACTACACCACCAGGGAACTCCCTACGTAACTTTTTGAACAGGCAACTCAGTCACATGTTTCAAGAAACTGGAAATTATACTAAACTATACCGTGAAAAGTCCCCTCCCATTCTTGTCTCTACTACATGCCAGGGCTGCCAAAAAAGGTTTATACATTTAAAAAGATGTTATCTATGTGACTTGTCGAAGTTGAAATGAATTACGGGGTAGGACGTTCACTCAAAAGGTGGCATCAATCAAATGAATGCCAGTGTCACCATGTGGCAGGCAGGCCAGTCAAAGACAATGGTGGAAACGTGGTTGTCATTCGAGGAGCACGAGACCATTGTGAAATTGTATTTGAAATTCGAGAACGTTGTTTTAAGTTTCCCCCACGTTCTCCTGACTTCATACCCCTTGACTTCTACCTCTGGCGACCGTAAAGGACGTGGGGTACCGTAGAAAACCGGGTACACCGGCGGTGCTTCGGGAAGAAATTCAAACGGCATGCACAGCGATACAAGTGTACAGTTTGGTCAGCACGGCTCTAGCAGTAGTTGGCTGTAATCACAAGTGTCTGGACGCTGATGGTCACCACTTTGAGCACCTCTTGTCATTGCAGAAGTCAAATGTGCCTTGCATTCATCTTTTGTTATCAGTATATATTGAGTATTACAGTTTTAATACAGATTTTTCCTTTCTTAAAATATGTGTACATTTTTTTGGCACCCTCTATATTTTGTTAATTTTTCTGTGAGGTCTTTATCTCATCTATTTGACAGAGCTCCTTAAATATTCGGGAGATTAGTCCCTTGCCTGTGACATAAATTGTAGCTACATTCCCTCAGTTTTCTGAACTCCACCTCTGGATGTATGGTGCTTGCGTAACGTAGGTTTTGATTTCTACATTGTTTAGTTTATTAACTTATCTCTGATGGCTTCTGAGTTTTCTATGGTAGTTTGGAAGGTCTTGCTTACTTCAAGGTTATCAAGAAATTTGACCATGGTTTTTCCCCAGAAATTGCAGTTTCATTTTTCACATTTAAATTTTTGATCCATTTGAAATTAAAAAGATAGGGCTCCAATTTTTATCTTTTTCCAGATGGCTAAGTTGTCGCAATAATATTTAGTGAATAATTCTTCTCTCCCCGCACTGAGATGCCACCTTTACCATATACAACATTTCTAATACTCCAGAAAGTCCTTTCAAGCTGCTTCCCAGTTAATTCCTTCCTCTCACAAAGCAATCACTGATCTGATTTCTAGCACCATTGGTTAGTTTTGCCTGTGCTAGAATTTCATATAGTTGGGATCATTTGCTATGCACTTATTTTGTGTCCAATGACTTTTATGCCTTTTACTTGCATACTTTTGAGATTCATCTATATGGATGTAGGATCTTTCCTGCTGAATAGTAACCATTGTATAAATATAACATGGCTTATCCATTCTTCTTTTGAGGGGCATCTCACTGTTGCCAGGTCTTTTGCCTATCATGAATAAATCTGTTGTGAATATTTTTAAAGGAAGGATTTTGTGGACATATGTTTTCATATCTCTTTAATAACTACCTAGCAGTAAAATTATTAAGTCATTTATACTTAATTTTTAATAGACTACTGTTTTTCCAAAATGATTGTACCATGTTATACTCCCACTAGCAATTATGGAAGTTCTGGCTGCTCCATGTCATTTCTAACATTTATTATTATCAATCTTTCATTTTAGGGGGCTCCCTGGTGGTGCAGTGGCTAAGGCTTCGGTGCTCTCAATGCCGCGGCCTGGGTTCGATTCCCAGCCAGGGAACTTCCCCCAAAAATAAAAAAATAAAATAAAATAAAAATAAAAAATCTTTCATTTTAGCCCTTCTGATTCTATTACTGATTCCTGCTTTAAAGTTTTTCCCCTGCTAACAAGAATGCAGCTATACCAGCTTCTGTTTTTCTATTTGCATGGTGTATTGTTTTCCATCTTCGTACTTTCAGTCCTCTGTACCCTAAAATATTTAAATGATTCTCTTATAAGTAGCATATAGTTGACTTAAAAAAAAAAATCTCTTCCATCCAAACTAAATGCTTAAATTATGTAAACTTTTTGTACTTAACTACTGAGATACTTGGGTTTATATTTATCATCTGTTCTATTTTTATGTGTCTTCATTATTTCCTGACTTTTTTTTTTTTGGATTAATAAAATGTTTTACATTACTCCACTTGCCTTCTATTAAATTATATTTAAAACCATTTTTAGCAGTTAGCCTAGACCTCAAAACATGCATTCTTCCTTACAGTCCTATGCAAACGATTACTTTTACCACTTGGCCGATACAAATTAAACTTTAGGATGTTTAAAGTCCACTTCCTCCCTCCCCATGACTTGTGTTACTGTTACCATAAATTTTGGTAAACGAACGCTGTCCAGAAAGTATCCAGCCATGTCATGTGAAAAACAGAGGCATTTGTGGCTGGGTTTTTTCCCAGACAGCCCTCGTGTATATACCCGACGCTGCACAGGGCACTGCAGTTACTATTTAGTACAGTTACTGTTCGGTCATCTTTTGCTTTCCCGTGCTCGTTATTTCCTCTTGCATGTTCCTATTTCTATCTGGGACCATCTTCTCAAAAAAAAAAAAACCAAAAAAAAAAAAAAAAAAAAAAAAAAACCACCAAAAAAACAAAAAACCCCTTTAATTATTATTTCAGTGCAGACCTAGTGGTACCAGATTCTCTGAATTTTTGTTTGTTTGACTTCTTTATTTCACCTTACTATCTGAAGGATATTTTTGCTGGTATAGAATTCTAGGCTTATAGTTTTCTTCTTCAGCTTTCAAGATGCTGTTACACTGGCTTCTGGTTTCCACCATTTCTGCTGAGAAGCTGTCAGGCTCATTGCTCCTCTGAAGGGAACTGTGTAGATTCAAGATGCACCCCATATTGTCTGTCACTGCAGGTGGAGGGCATTCCGCTGCCCCTGACTGTGAGCAGGCGCCTGCTTGGACAGAAGCGGGGCTGCCCAGTTCCGTGCCGAGGCTCTAGAAGGCCTGGGGGCTCCTCCTTTCACCCTCGCAGAGCCCTGAGCCGCCTTGTAAAAGGTCCAGCTATGGACTCTGCTGGAGAGATTGCGTCGAAAGCCAACACTGCCAGCTGTGCCCAAGCCATCCTGGCCTCTCCAGCTGAGGCACCACACACGGGAGTCAAGCCCCAGCAGTCTCCACATGTCTGCAGTTGCATGAATGACGCCAAGTGACACCAGAAGAAGTGCCCAGCCGAGTCCATAACAGACTGCAGAGTAAATAATACTCTCGTTTTTAAGCAAGTAAATTTCAGGGTGATTTGTTAGGCAGAAATAGGTAACTGAAACGGTATCTGGTATCAACAGGGAGTGTTGCCATAAGAGAAGCTTGAAACATGTGGCATTGGCCCTGGGAATGGGTTGCAGACACGCTGAAAGAGCAGCAATGAGACTGGTGACTGAGGCTGGAAGAGCACTGAGGAAATCGGTGGCGGCTGGAGGCTGCAGCAGAGGTACTGCTATCTGCTGGCGAAACAAACGTTCGGGCGTATGTTGGACCATGGACAAGAGTCCTACCAAAGCTGTGGACCTGGCTGGGAAGACTTCCAGGAAGAAGGCTGAATGTGACACTTTTTTAAAAAAATCACCTATCATAGGTATTAAAAGATACAGAAGAACTAAAGGAGAAACTCTAGTTTTCAAGCTGAATTTAGAGAAAATGCTTTCAAGCTGGGACTTACGGAAGGAAACTTTCTCCATTTCCAGAAATATTCCCTACTCTGGAATGGGCGACACACAGCCAGGTACAGGACGGAGATGCAACGAGGACCGCTCCGTGCCTTCCCCTCCGCTCCTCCGGACAGATTACCCCCCGCCCCCCATGCTGTCGTGTCGTACTGGAAGCTGAACTGATTCTCTTGAGCACTATGTGCTATCGCCTCTTCAATTTTATATAGCAGTAAAGTGGACAGATACTTAACCATAAAGTTATTAATTAAAGAGAAGACCCTCTCTCCAGAACCACCACCCAGGGGTAGACGAGAACTCTTACGAGACTCTCGGTTCCACGTCCAGGGGGCCATCCGAAAATGCAGTTTCACAAATCCTCGGTTTCATGATTTCATGACAAAGAGATATTTGATGACGTGGTCCCCACCCACTATCTGAACAGCAAATACTCTTCACCAGTAGGACGACACCCGACTGACCTCACACACCGGACCCCAGGGGCCCCGGCACCAACTACAAACACCCGTGCTCGGGTAACGATTGGGCAGGTTTCATCACGGAGGGTAAACGAAGCAGCAGAAAACACTGACCAAGTGGAAGAGGTGATGGACACGTGACTGAAACGTCTGTGTGGGGTTATTTCCTGTCATCCTTCTAGAAGAGTTCAGGCCACTTAGCGGCAAATCACCGGGGAAGTTGGAAGGGTGGCGGCGGACTCCAGCTTTCGCGCAGGGTGACTTACCTTCTCCAGAACTTTGGCAATGCGGGTGCCAATTTGTTCGAGGGACTGTTGTGGATACTGGTCTTTGCCAAGATTCTGTAACACCTGGTGCAGGGAGGGAGATGGTCCGTTAGAGCAAGGACAATGAGGCAGGGGGTCGATGACACTGCTGACGCTGGGGTGGGCGCTGCACAGCGGGAGCCGATCCTCCCTGGGACCTGCTGGTGAGGCACTTCGTGCAGGACACACGGAAGGCCATCGTTAGGCCGGCCCTTTCGTCCTCGCCCAGCGACAGCAGTGGCAGACGTGTAAAACACATTCATCACAGTGATGCCCGAAAACAGAAGAAAGAAAGGAAAGAAGAACCATGTGTCATCCTGTCACCCAGACACAAGCACTGTTAACATCTTTCTATATATCTTTCAGGTATTTTCTATGCATGCACATATTATTTTTCTCACAGAATGCTGTCACCTACACTCTCACATAATATATTTTGAAACTTTCCTCATGCCAGAAAATGGATGTCTCTGCAGCGCTCCTGACGGCGCCCCTGGCGGTGCCGCCGGCCTTACGTCTACACCGGCATCTACTGGATAGACGCTCTATTGCTAGAGGTGTGCGGCACGTTTTCCCACTTCCCTGTGGTATAGTCTTTATGTTCTTGGTGTCATGCTGGGTCTGCCCTCCTTCCTTTCCTTCTTTAGAACGCCGACAGGAGAATTCACTGCCCCAAGTATTTCTTGCAAGAGCCTCTACCTGATGGCAAGCAGATGCTTCCCCCCTTGAGGAGCGGATCGGAATGAAACTTCCCTGGTTATGAGAAGAAGTGTAAGCTTAGTCTCAGGGCCTGAGAGAACTTAAGTTTAGTCCAACGCCACCTCCCCCTAGATGACAGCCAACCAAAAAAGGGCAAAAAAATGTGGCCGGACCACTGCGCTTTCTGCTACGGCCCGCACGTAAGTGTGAGGTTAAGGACCACAGCCCCGCAGAACGAAGCACTCACCTCTGTCAGCTGGCTCTCGCCCGTGTAGTGCAGGCTGGCTCGGTTGGAAACCCCATGCAGGTGGTCCAGGGTGTGCATGCTTGTGGGGAGGTTACCATTGCAAAGAGGCTCCATGGCCGGCTGCTGTATTGGAGTGGCAAAGTCTATGTGTTCTGTGATGCTGCAAGACAGAGATGACCTCATTAGCCATGGAAAATTCGAGTGGGTGGGGAGAAGAGTATTAATAATCAGCTGATGATTACTTCAGTGTGTTACTAGGACTATCTGCAACCACAGACTCTCAGACTGGAGGAGACCTCAGAAGTTATTTGGTTTCAAGTCTCCTTTTACAGGTGCAAGGGCTCCATGCCTGGCAAGAGCCATCTGTTGGATGTATGAGTTGGGACGCTCCCCCAGGTCACGGCAGCAGTGCTGGGACCCGAGTCCTGAGCTCAGTGCTTTTGTCCTCAGGCTGCCTCCTGTACGTGCTGTGACTTGCTCACTGCTCTGGCCACTGTTTCTCCCTGGAGAGGTTTTAACCGAGTGTGTGTGTGTGTGTGTGTGTGTGTGTGGGTTCTTCTAGTACTCTTCTCCCAGGGTACAGATAGTGATAAATACCCACAAGTGGCTCCTATCTTTTACTTTCCTTTTATGCACGGAAGCACACTTGCCCCCACAGAAAATGTTACCTAAAGTTTAGACAGTAAATTTCATACAGAAAGAGCTGTTTAGGGTAACCACACAAAAGATGTAAGAACTTTCCTTCATGGTCCCAAAGGTCATTTTCTTGCTACCCACAGGCTAAATGGTACACACTATCCTCTACGCTCACATGGCAAACTGGCGTTACCAGATTTCATGCCAGGGCCATCCTAGTGAACAAAACAGAGCTAGTTCACACGGCTACAGTGCTCACAGTCTTGTGAGGGCCTTAATTGTGAAGGATGTGATAACTTATGAAAACACGGTACAATGTCAGCACCCTGCAGGAACAGATCATGAAGGCCGTTGTGGGTCACTGTAAATGGCAATAAGAAGTTATTACAGCAGTTTAAGACTTATTTGCTTCATGTCTGAGGAAGAGCTCTGAGTGCTGTGGAGATGAACTGAAGAGAGCCAAGAGGGAACATGCCGGAGGCCCAGCTCGGAGGCTGCTGACCGAGTCCCCGTGGAGACGGTGTGGCTCTGGTTTAAGGAGGCAGCACTGAGATGGGGGAAAGTAGATGCTTTTGCAAGATACTGAGAGGGTGAAAGTGGTAGGACCCGGGCACACACTGGATTCAAGGGCTGCGGGGATGACGCCCAGGTTTCTGGCCTAGCACTGCTGGAGCTATTTGCTAAGAATAAAAAAACAAACAAAACAATGTTTTTTGGAAGAAGCGTGGGCAAGATAAATATGAGTCTAGTTTTCTTGAACTTGGCATGCCTGAGAGATAAGGGCAGAGAGGCCGGGTGGTAACTGGATAGATGGGCTGAGGAATTTGAAGACAGGTCTGGTCTGGAGATTCAAATTTGGGAACTGTCAATATGTCATTGGTGATGGAAGCTCTGGGAGCAGATAGGCCTGACTAGGAATGATTATAAAATAAGAAGGCTTACTGCCATATCTTGGGGTATCCCAACACTTACAGGGTAGAAAAGGGGCAAACAAAAGAGAGGGAGTGTCCAAGGATGAAAAAGCAATTCTGAGAGAGGCAATCTCACTCAGACTGTGTTTTGAAAGGTTTGGGAGCCACAGGTTTTATGGTTCTAGAAAGAGGAATCCAGTCTTAGATTCAAACTAAGTAAATGATACATGACCCTGGACAGCTTACATAGTGTGGGTGAAGGGACTATGAAGGGGGCTACTTCATGGCCCAGTGCTATGGTCTGAGTTCATCTGAGGGCTGTGGTCTGCAACAGTCACCCTCTGAACCACCAACCCTCAAAAAGGGCATTCCTGATATCAGCTGAGGCCCCATGCGGTCGTGGTGCATGAATGCCACGAGGAGGAGAGGTCTACGATACTCACTCAATGTTTTTTGAAGAAACTGCAAGCCAGGTACTCACGATGGCAGTCAGCTCTACCCAGCGGAGTTTGACACACTCGTCTGGGCTGGGCCACCCCAGACTCTGGTAGTCACGCTTTTTCCCTGAAACAAAAGTATGTCCTCGATGGACACAATTGCAAAGGAACAGAGCTCACAGCGTCTTGTGCTCTGGCGACTACTTCAGCCAGATTGGTGTATTTAAAGGTGTTAATCATTCTTCTAGTTTTCAGAATTTCTACCATATAAAGAACTAATTAAAAGCTTGTCATTCATAGCAATGGGAATAAAGATCATCTCTGAGTAAAACCTTGTTCTCAAAGATAGACGATGAAGTAAAAATAAATGAGCCCTTCATTGGATTTAAGACTGATCAGCATGAGATAAGGATTAAGATATCCTTCAGTGTTAACATTCTTACCAACTTAATTTTTACCCCTTTACATTTTGATTTTAAAAAGACAAGTCTAACTTAGGAGAAAGATTATCTCTAAAGTAGGGTTTTCAACCTGGTCCTACTGACATTGTGGGCTGGGTGATGCTTTGTGGGGGGCTGTCCTATGCACTGTAGGATGTTTAGCAGCATCCCTGGTCTCTGCCCACTACATGCCAGTAGCACCCTCCCCCAGATGTTGCCCAGTTTCCCCGGGAGGGCAGTCACTCCTGACAGAGAACCACGGCTGTAAAGAAAAGCAACAGGGTGGGGAGTAATGGCAGTGACGAAAGGTTATCATTTATTTCTAGAGTGCTGACTGTGTGAAGTGCTTTCCATTCATAACCTCATGAGGCAGGTTTTAATTATCTTTCAGGTGAGAAAATGGAGACTCAGAGCCATCGAGTGACTTGCCCAGAACCACCTGGCCAGCAGGTGGCAGAGCTGGGATCCAGGTCTGTTCACCAACCGCATGCCCCCAATCACCATGCTATTTAAAGCTATGGAGGCTTTTGAAACTGTTATTGATATTCTCCACAGGTACTACCTTTGGGCTACAGGCCTTTCACTTAGATCGAGGCTCCAAGAAAAGAGCAAAACTAAGCCTTGTCTGGGAATGATTCTTCTGAAGGAATCATCATGGAGTGAACAGGAAGGAGAACTCAGGTTCTGTATAGCTCTTTTTATACTACAGGAATTTACCGAAAATGGAACACTGTTTTGAGGTATGAGCAGGGCTTTAGCTCCTAATAAAATAGATGGCCGGAAGGGTTTCAAATGAACCCTGTTTAAATTAATAACTTAAGGAATTAAACCGTAAGTTTCACCATAAAGCTTATTTTTCTCTGATGCTTAAGAAATTCACTTGAAAAATATTTATTGAGCATCTATTATAAGGGACTAGGGATTGTACTAAGACACTACAAATACAGAGAGAAGCAGTAAGAGGGCCTGACCTTGAGCTCACAGTCTAATGAGGAAGGTAAGCATAAACAAATAATTAGAATACAATACGGTAAGTCCTAGTGTGAAGGTACAGAATCATTGAACAGAAAAGAGAGCAACTAATTCTGCCTAAAGGTACCAAGGAAGAGATGGCACTTGAGTTTGAAGTTTAAGGATGAGCAACATTTTAGCACTTCTGAGGTGGCATCAGGGCATTCCAGGAAGAGGAAAGAGTGTGTGCAAAGGCAAGGAGATAAAGTAAGAGCATGACTGGTTCAGAGAATGGTGCTGAAGGAAAGAGAGACTGGTGCACAACACTGGGGAGTTTCGACTTTATCTTGTAGGTGATGGGGAGGCTTTGAGCCCACATTTCTTCATCTTGTTCACAACGACAACGTGAGAGGCTCTGTTAAAGGCGTTGCTGAAATACAGTTGCATTGTGTCTAATGGCACTTCCCTGGTCTTCTGGTCTAGCAGCCCTCAGCAAAAAAAGAATGCAATTAGTTACGCATTATTAGTTTTATTAGTTCTTAGTGAATTTACAGTGGTCCTTAACAATCTCCACTTTTCCCCCATGGGTTCACAAACTACCTGTTTAATAATTTGCTTTAGAAGCTTCTCAGGATTTAGCACAAAGCTTGCTACTTGGAGTGGACAGGATCCATATTTACTTGAAAACTGGGACACTGAACCTCTCCAGTCTTCTCTCATCTCTTCCATGCTTTAGAACATTTCACTTCAGTGAAAGTAAGTAGTTCCACGATCTCACTTGCAAGTATATTCAATGTTCTACTGAGTCCACCTCCTTGAATCCGATTAAAACTGCTTAAGTGCTCTCCTATCATCTCAATCATACTGAGCTTTACTTTGCACTTTTACAAGAAATTTTTAGTTTTTTGTATTTGCAAAAGTAATATAGGCGTATCATAAAATACTTTGCAAATGGAAAAGGATTAGAAGAAAATAAAAAATCACCTATTCTCCTATCAGTACTCAGAGGTGATCAGTTATAACACTGGGCTATATTCTCTTCTACACTTGTTTCTATGTGATTGTTTATTTTATAGTATGTTTACTATTTTACAAAAATTGAAGTATTCTCTATATACAGGCACAGCTCTAAGATATTGTAGGTTTGGTTCCAGACTACCTCAACAATGCAAATATTGCAATAAAGCAAGTCACATGATTTTTTTTTTTTTTTTTTTTTTGGTTTCCCAATGTCTGTAAAAGTTAAGTTTACACTACACCATAGTCTGCTAAATGTGCAATGACATTATGTCTAAAAAAACAATGAAGGAGTTCCCTGGTGGTATACTGGCTAGGCTTTAGTGCTCCCAATGCGGTGGCCTGGGTTCGATTCCCAGCCAGGGAATCATCTAAAAGAAAAAAAACAATGTACATACTTTAACTAAAAAATACTTCATTGCTAAGAAAAGCCAACCATCATCTGAGTCTTCAGCAAATCATAACCTTTTTGTTGGCAGAGGGTCTTGCCTTGATGTTGATGGCTGCTGACTGATCAGGGTGGTGGTAGCTGAAGGCTGGTGTGGCCATGGCAATTTCTTAAAATAAGACAACAATAAAGTTTGCTGCATTGACTGAGTCTTCCTTTCATGAATGATTTCTCTGTAGCATGCAGTGCTGTTTCATAGCATTTTACCCACAGGAGAACTCCTTTCAAAAATGGAGTTAATCCTCTCAAACCCTGCTGCTGCTTTATCAACTAAGTTTATATATTATTCTCAATCCTTCATTGTCATTTCAGCAATCATCACAGCATCTTCACCAGGTGTATTTCCATCTCAAGAAATCACTCTCTTTGCTCATCCTTAAGAAGCAACTCTTCATCCTTTAGAAGTTTATCATGCGATTGCACCAATTCAGGCTCTGCTTCTAACTCCAGTTCGCTTGCTGTTTCCACCACATCTGCAGTTATTTCCTACAATGACGTCCTGAACTCAAAGTCATCCATGAAGGTTGGAATCAACTTCTTCCAAACTCATCAATGTTGACATTTTACCTCTTACCATGAATCACGAATATTCTCAATGTCATTCCAGAAAGTTTTCAATTTACTTTGTTCAGATCCATCAGAGGAATCACCATCTTTGGCAGCTACAGCTTTATAAAATGTATTTCTTAAACAGAAAGTCTTGAAATTACTCCTTGACCCATGGGTTGCAGAATGGATACTATATTAGCAGGCAGGAAAACAACATTAATCTTGTACATCTCCATCAGAACTTCTGGGTGACCAGGTGCATTGTCAATGAGCAGTATTATTTTTAATGCAATCTTTTTTTTTTCCTGAGCAGCAGGTCTCAATAGTGGGCTTAAAATATTCAATAAACCATGCTGTAAACAGACATGCTTGTCATCCAGGCTTTGTTGTTCCATTTCTAGAGCACAGACAGAGTAGACTTAATTCTTAAGGGCACCAGGATTTTTAGAATGGTAAATGAGCACTGGCTTCAATCTAAAGTCACCAGCTGCATTAGCCCCTAACAGGAGAGTCAGCCTGTCCCTTGAAGCTTTGAAGCCAGGCATTGACTGCTTTCTAGCTATGAGAGTCCTAGCTGGCATCTTCTTACAATATAAGGCAGTTTCATCGACACTGAAAATCTGTTGGTTTGTGCAGCCACCTTCCTTCATTATTGTAGTCAGAGCTTCTGGACAACTTGTGGCAACTTCTACATCACCACTGACTGTTTCACCTTGCACTTTTATGTTATGGAGACAAATTCTTTCCTTTACCTCAGGAACCAGCATCTGCTAGCATCAAACTTTCCTTCTGCTGCTTCCTGACCTCTCTCAGCTCTCACAGAATTGCGGAGAAATAGGGCCATGCTCTGGACCAGGCTATGGCTTAAGGGAATGCTGGGGCTGGCATGATCTTTTATCCAGACTACTAAAACTACCTATCAGCAATAAGGCTCTTTTCCTTTCTTATCATTCATGTATTCACTGGAGTAGCATTTTTAACTTCCTTCAAACTTTTCCTTTGCATCAACAACCTGTCTAATTGTTTAGTACAAGAAGCAGGCTTTCTACATGCCTTCCTCACTAAACTTAATCATTTCTAGATTTTGATTTAAAGTGAGAGACATGGGGCTCTTCCTTTTTTACTTGAACACTTAGAGGTCACTGTAAGGTTATTAACTGATCTAATTTCAGTATTGTTGCTCAGGGAATAGGGAGTCCCGAGGAGAGAGACAGAGATGGGGGAACGACCAGTCATATCAGATGTCAACATTTATAGGTTGATATCTTACATGGCTGTGGTTCATAGCACCCCAAAAAACAATTACAATAGTAACATCAAAGATCACTGATCACAGATAACCATGGCAAATGCAATAATACATTTGAAATATTGAGAGAATTACCAAAATGTGACACAGGAAAAATGAGCAAATGTTAATGGAAGAATAGCGCCAATATACTTGCTCAACTCAAGGCAGGTTTGCCACAAACCTTCAATTTGTAAAAAAATACAGTATCTGCAAAGCACAATAAAGCGAAGTGCAATTAAGTGAGGTGTGCGTGTGTGATGTTTTATAAACTGCTTTTGTTTACTTACTAAATTACAAACATCTCACCTGCACGGTACATGTGCTATAATTTATTTAGGCAATTACCAACATTTAGGTTGTTTACAAATTTTTATTATAAGCAACTCTGTGATCAATCACTCTGTACTTCTATCTTTGGCACTTGTAAGATGATTTACTTGGAGTAAATTACTCAAAGTAGAATTGTTGGTATAGCTTTAAATTTTCTCATACATCTACTCAAACTACCCTCAAATTCATGATTCATTTTATTAACTCTCATTGTTTATTATACATTAAGGGACAATTCGATAAGCAAAAATGGTATGTCATTGTTCATATTTGCACTTCTTTGTTGCTAGTGAGGCTGAACATATTCTCATGTTAGTGGCCATTTGTTGTGTATGTACGTGTGTGTGTGTATGGTGAACTATGTACTTGCACATATTTTACTGAAATGCTATATTGTTCATTTTGATATGTAGGAGCTTTTAAAATGATATTGATATCCTTTGCTTATCATATATTCTATAAATATATACAAATATTCTGCAAAAAATACTTTCTATTTTGTGGTGTTTTCTGACACTAAAATTATTTTTTTCTTTCTCTCAGACTTAGAAAGTCCCTTTCTATGCTTTTTTAGAAAACGTATTTTGGGGTAGCGGGGTTTCCCTGGCTGGGACTTGAACCCAGGCCGCAGTATTGAGAGTGCCAAGGCCTAGCCACTGCACCACCAGGGAACCCCCAGAAAACATTTTTTTCAATGCATAAGGATTTAGGGCATTTTAAAATTTTACTTCTATTCTATGTTGTTTTTGTTGTTGTTGTTGTTTGTAATTCAGAAGAGCTTTTTAAAAAATTCCCTAAGTAATTCTGAGACTCTCCAGTCAAGAAGGCAGCGTAGGTAAATGCTTTGCTTGCCTCCTCTCACAACCACATCAAAAAAAAAAAAAAAAAAAAAAAAAAAAAAAAAAAAAAAAAAAAAAAGTCCCTTTCTACCTTAAATGTATATAATTAACCATCTAAATTTTTTTCTTTTATGATTTTATTACATTTACTATTTAATCCATTGCAGTGTCATCTCTGTAATGATTTTTTTACAGTTTGAACATTTTTTTCCTTGTTATAGAAGACAGAGCCAACAGGGGAAGTGTTGCTTTCTTTTGTAACCTGTTCACACATGCTATGTTCCTTAAACAGTCAAGCTACTTCATGCTTTTAACTCTAGTCATGACAAAATGTCCCTTTTGGTGTCCTTACTATTTTTCACAAGTCACAGTTCATTCTGGAATTTAGCCATTTTATTGTGTGCCTTCTCCTTTGAGCTTTGGAAAGTATTCACACCAAATTAAATAAGGCATATTTCAGGAAGTTACCTTGAATTTCTGAAATCCAAGACAGTGAAAATAATCTTTTTAAAAGAGATTATTTTTTACAAGAAACTCTACTGTTTCATTGCTGGGAAAGAAAATCAATTGCACTTACGGCAGTGGCCCTGAACCTGGAGTCCAGAGATGGACTCTGGAACAACTATGAATCCTGAAAGTACATGTCAAATTTTGATGTATATGCATTTTTCCTGGGGAGTAGTTCTAAAGCATTTATTCAATACCTAAAGAGGTATCGGACACATAGAATGTTACTAGGTAGTTAACACGCATTGACCCTATGTGCCCAGTTCACTTAAAACACTTTGCATGTATAAACTCATATAATCCCTGCAACCACCCTATAGGATAAATGCAATTATTATTCCCATTTTATACAGGTCAGACAATTAATTCCAAGAACTCATCCTAGAAAAAGTGCTACCTACCTCATTGCTGAATATCACTATAGTCATCTTCGAAGTGCTCCCTTTGGGAAGCTGTGCACCAACACCAGTGCCTAGTCCACCCTTCAAAGCAATTTTGGAACACTTTGGCCATCAGAGCTGTTGTCATACCCAAAACCTGACAATTAAGCTCACGAACTTGCCACCATGAACTTACATTGGTAGCACTGTACAAACAACTCTGTAAGGTGTCATAACCTTGGCAAGGTACAACGACAGCTCTGATGGTCATTCCAGAAAGAGTTCCAAAATTGCTTGAAAGGGTGGATTAGGCGCTGGCGTCAGTTTATAGCTTCCCAAGGGGAGTACTTTGAAGATCACAGTGATACTCAGCAATGAGGTAGGCAGCACTTTTTCTGGGAGGAATTTCTGAAATGAATCGTCCGACCTCGCAGATAAGGAAAATGAGGTGTAGGGAATTAAAAGGCAACACTGGTGTTTGAACCCAGGGAGTCTGTGTCAAACCCACAGTTTTGTATATTAACCCAGAGTTCAAGTTAAGAATGAATACAATATTTAAGTTCAAACTAGTAAGAATATAAGTCCATGGCCAATGGTAAAAAGTGAAGTAAGTAACTGTCAAAACCTATTTGTTATACTGATGACTGGCTTCTTGCTCCCTTAGCCCAAGTGAACACAAACACAGGGCACAAACACATCCTCTGTGACAGCTAAGAGTGAAAAAGGAAAGAATACACTGGCATATTATTAAGCATCCAAATTTACCTTGGGGCCCAGGAGATGCCACCTTTGGGCCAGTAATCTCCAGGTTTGCTTGGGTACGATGTGCATTTTCTGCTTGATTTGGTTCTACCTTTTTCACAGGAGTCTTTTTATGATCTCCTTTGGGTTTCTTTACACGTTTGACCTGGAATGTGATCTGGGAAATGGAAATGTGTTAGGGACAATGAGACCAATTATCAAATTTGTCAATGGCTATGGATATCAGAGGCTTTATGAATAACTAGTCCTGTGCTAAGGTTAAGTTCTCTCCAGTTTAATTCTTAAAGGTCTAACTGAAAAATGTTTAGTGAAACAAACGTAACAACCAGCCCTGAAGAGTATAAAGAGGAAACTGCAAGTGAAGATGTCTGAACTGGGCAGTTCCAACTCCACGGGCGTTGAGTGTTGCTTCACACCTACCCATTTCCTCTGCTTCCCACAAGAGCTAGCGATGCATAAGTCACAGAAAATGCTTCCTGCAGGACAATTCCAACATGAAGGCTACTAGAGTATGGAGTACAGTAGTGTCACATATCCAATAGAAACATGTAAACATTGTAAACAAACCACCTCTCCCCCGCAAGACCTTGGCTACAATTTGGTTAAGAATTGAGTTGGCAACTCTCACCCATTCTGTGGCTTCATCGTCTTCACTTCTGCAGTCTCCATAGCAAGAGCTTTTGGCCACTCCATCCTGGGGACCTTTCTTCAGCACTCGGATCCCCTGCAAGTCCAGACGCCGTCCTTTCATCTCTAGTGCTCCCCCAAAGCCTTCCAGAGGCCACGCCTGTTGAAATTCATCCACCAAGGCCAAGATCTCTTCTGACATTTTTGTTTCATCTGAGTTCTCCATCTCATCAGAACCATTGCTTTCCTCAACTACTGTACCTGAAATTCAAGTGGCAGCATGTTATTAAAAATTAGTCTTATTTTCTTTATGGCTGAGTAATGTTCCATTGTGTGTATGTACCATATCTTCTTTATCCAACTGTCTATAGATGGACATGTGGGTTGCTTCCACATCTTGGCTACTGTAAATAGTGCTGCAATGAACACAGGGGTGCACAGAGAACAAACTGATGGTTGCCAGATGGCGGGGGGTTGAGGGGCTGGGTGAAAATGGTGAAGGAGAAGTACAAATTGGTAGTTACAAATGGTCATGGGGATATAAAGTACAGCATAAAGAATATAGTTGATAATGTTGCAACAACTACGTATAGTGTTAGGTGGGTACTAGACTAATAAGGGGGATCACTCTGTAAATTATATACATGTCTAACCACTACACTGTACACCTGAAACCAATACAAAGTAACATTCAGTGTTGACTGTAACTACCAAATTTTTAATAAAAAAAATGTTTTACCTTTAATTGTACATCAAACTTGGGGGCAAGATTTTTTTCTCTAGTCATCCCCCTACCCCAAAGGAAATTACGGAACATTTATGTGAGTATTTGAGTGACTCCAACCTTGCTTTCTGAGAAAAGCTTCGGCTGTGCTTCTCCAGCACACTTTCACAAAAAATACCCTTCAGCACCTTCACTATTCATGATAAAACATCATCTTTGTCACGTAACTTTTGTCAAAAGCCTGGCAGCAGTTAGAAAACAACGGCAGCAGTTAAGATGACAGTCAGTCACAGATTACGTCCCTGGTGGGTATAAGGATGGCTATTATATTCATGTATTTTTTTGGAAAAAAAGAAAGAAAAACCAACTTGTTCTAGATATAGGACACAGATGGCAAAGATGAAGTTTCATTATGATATATTACTAATTTAATATGTGGAATTATTCAAGCTTTATTCAAATAGCATATGAAATATTAAACTGCATGTCCAGAACATATAGCCTAATTGCCTTAAGTGAACAATTATTTGTTTCATGGGAAGTTGTCCTAATTCCACATGAGGACTCCCATTTTCACTAATGGCTGATACAAAAAAATGCAACATGAGTATAATTTTTTTTCATAAAATGGTTATCAAGATATTATGCTGTACAAGTTTCTTATGTAAAAACTCCATGGATGTTTTTCAGCACAATGACCTAGTAAAAAATTCTGTCTACTGAGAGGTCAATGTTTCCATTATCACACCCTGAAGGTTAAACGACCCTACAAGTTCCTCTCTGTGCTTAGATATGAGTAGGAAGCTTAGGGAAAAATTAGTCTGAGTTTCTTAATAGAGTGCTTTCCTTTAAAAACAACAACAACAACTTTATTACTTAACTTTATTTTGAATGAATGGTTGAATCTTACATTGTACGTTCCATGAAAGTTATCTCCTATCCTTTTGGGTATTAGATAGGGTACAAACAAACAAACAAATAAACAAAATGGAATGCCTCCTTTTCTAACATGTGCACAGCAGGCCAAGTTGAGAGCTTGGAGCTGACTGCTCACCAAAAGCTAGTCTACATTATCCCAGTTATCCCAATAACCTCCAATTGGTAATTCTGGCATGTTCAGTGATGTAGAACACGGTATTAAAGAAGCTAAGGTTGGGAATCCATGTCTACCAGATCCATATAGGGCCACAGTGAGTCACCCGTCTTAGAAACACACAGTATTAGTCTCTGAGGAAGCTCAGGGTGAGAGAGGTGGCAGACTGCTTCCGCTAAAAGTAACTTAGAGCTTTGAGCCCTATTCACAGAAGATTCAGTGTCACCCTTAGAGGTGCTGGCATCACTATCTCCCCTCCCCAACCCCATTCCAGAAAGTGGGAAGGCCTGGAGTACCACCAGAAATGTGTTATTCTTTCTTGAAAAAGCTACAGGGCTCTTCTATTTGTAACAAGTGACTATAAAATGTACTACTGTCCTTTCAAGTAAGGTTCTTTCAGATTTTCGGAACCAATCTGTTGGTTTCTATTACTATTATTATTATTATTATTAATGGAGTGCTGAAACAAGCATAAAGTAAAATAGGGGTTTGCAAAAGCTGCTGCTTTAGACTATTTAGATAAAAAGGGCTAGTTACCTGACCAAATTATGTGGCCAGTAATATAGATGTAGGGTTGACAAAGAGGTTTAATTTTCAGCTTCTATCTTGTTTGTTACTACATTCCAAATGTCCAACATTGTACCTGGCACACAGCAAGCACAGAATGAATTAATGAGAACTCTTCCTTCTTTTAGATGGATCGGTACAGCAATAGAAAACAGAGAATTACGAGAAGATAACCTAGAAAAGCAACGCTGGAATCTTTCCCGTAACAGTTCGTGCAAGTACGTCAGGGCTCCCTTTAATTGGACAGATGTTTACTGAGCAGAGACCAGGGCATGTGCGTGTGAGGACTTGGGCTCCTCAGCAGCCTCTAAGTCCGGAAGCAGTAGAGTCACATCTATGTTTGTAGGAGGGAACATTTGCTGAGTTCCACGCACTAAAACAAATGTTTCCCTAAGTTATTTCATTTAAATACCCAAAACTACTCTCAGGCACTTTTTTTGTTTGATTATTTTTAAATTAATAAGGCAAGAAAAGCTCAGCAAGGTTAAGTAAGTTGCCTAAGATTTAACAACTAGTACATGGTGGAGCCAGGGCACGACAATCTGATACAAAATCTACCCTCTTCCTTCCAGATCTGCAGCCTGCCAGGGGTGGGGGAGGGGGGATTTTGTAGGAGACGATGATGTATTAAAGCAGTGGTTTTCTAACGTTAATCAGAGACACAATTTTCCCCAATTTTAACAAACAGAAAAAGAAAAAGACATGTAGATAAAGCTGTCACACACACACACACACACACACACACACACACACACACGTGCCCAGATACAATTTGTTGGCATGGTTTGCCAACTGTTCAGTTTTGAAAAACACTTTTATTCTGAGATTGTCTCTGTACTTTTTTGACATTAAAATGTTCTCTGCATTATAAAATAATGGTGATAGAAGATGCTAGGTTTTTTTTTTTTTTTTAATGACCTCACCATTTTAAAAAAAAGAGTTGTAATCCATGAAATTCCTATTTCTGAGAAGCAGGGGCAAAAGGACAGTTTATGGAATCAGAGGCCTGAGGACAGTTTTAATTCTGCCACCTACTGAGGATCTCAGGCAAGGTACCTAACTTCGCTGAGTCTCAATTTTGTCATTTATAAGACAGGCTTAGTAATGCAATTCACAAGGTAAAAAAAAAATCGTAAGGTCAATACATAATTCATTGTAAATGATAAGAACCACAAAAAGGTAGTGACTATCATAATAATTTATGGTTACTGGAGAAGGCTCAACTATTTGTATTTTTAAAACTTTCCTCCAAAACCATAGTTTTCAAAACTTCTGTACTGTCTATGCTTGGCTTTTATTATAACACATTATTTGTATTAAAACAATGAAGAGTTTCTGGCTCTGATAACTGCACTATGGGAAGCCTGCTCTATGAACGTGCTAATTTACGCAACACCTGCAGTCCCCAAGGACTTGTCTGGAGAGATTTCAGAAGGTACTCCCAGAATCTAGACATATGGGAGAGAAAAGTTAGGACCTGGACCTGAGAGTAAAACTAGTAAGTCATCATCATACTATGGATTAAATTAGCGACCTGGAAAGGAATCTACCCTAAGAGGCAGTTGCATGACGCTGAAGGGACCTGGACAGCACCCAGTCATAGCCAGGGTGACCACACTGCATCTCCAATGTGGGGCTGGAACGGAAGGACATGGGGAACACGCAATTGAAGAACTTAAGCTCTAGGTATAATCTGTCCCAAGCAGTGATGTATCCAGAAACAAAGAGCAAGATTTTGGTTGGGTTTTATTCTGGGTTGTCCTAGGAACAAAGACCCTCCTGAGTATTCTGATCACTAAGAAGTTGTATTAGAATAGAACAGTTTCTATAAACTGAATAAAATATCCCTTAACATTACTGAGTTTCAGTTGTTGATTCTGAATTTATTGACCACCCTCATGATGTTCATTTGGTTGGTGGGTGCCTAATGCCAGAAAAGATATGATTCTGTCAGATATCGGAGTGGGGGGGGGGTGGCTTCCTTGTAAATGAACAAACTGGCTGTCTAGTTTAAGACTTGATCTCTTTTGAGTCGGTAAAGGGGAATTCGTTTCCTTAAAGCCCAATAATTTCTGGTAGAAATGATGAAACTAATTTTGTAAACCTGCAAAGGCGAAGGTCACAACCTCCCCTCTGAGGTTGAGCTTGCTTCACCTAGACATAATTTTTTCATACATAATTCCACTTAAAAGGAAATACAAGATTTTGTACTTGCTAAATGTGTTAATCCAACCCACACAGGAAGGCAAATGCCACATTTCATTACTTTAACAGATATTTACTGTGCATGGGAATATAAGGTCACCATAGTGTGTAAGAAGCTCATAGTCTGATGGGAGGAAAGACATACAAGAAACTAACATCGTATGAAATGTACCCTGACAGGAAGTGGAAACAAGACAGCAAGACTGAGAACTAAATGCCTGGAGACCTCTGTGAATTCTTCAAAGAAAGTGACATCTGAGCTGGACCTTGGAGCTGCATAGGAGTTGTCCATATAAGGAGTGGCTCCCAACCATTTTCCACTTGGGTACCCCTTTAAGTCCATTTCTATACATTGTACCCCTTGTTTTTAAACAGCTGTTTTGAAATACTGACATTTCTCTTCAGTGCCTATCTTAATGTAAAATAGTAGAAATGAGGTAATAAGGAAAGAAAATTACTATGCTAAAAGTACAAACCACAGATTTAACTTTAAAATATTTGTAACAGTTAAACATTGATAATGATGATTAAGAATTTAACAAACTTTTAATTATTAATAATAATATTTGTTATCTGAAAAGTCTGTAAGTTCTTGAAATCAGGCTCAAAAAGTGCAAGATACAGTCTTAAATTCAGACTTGCATTAAGCTTGTCGTGGTACTTGTTTTTTATGAAGCTGTAGGAAGAAAAAGCTCTCTCCACCAGTTCAGTGTTAGTAAATGGCAAGAGGTATTTGAGTGCCTTTTCACTGAGCTGTTACTATTCCTCTCTGATATCTACCCAGAAGGTATTATATAAGATGCTTTCTTTTAAAATCAGAATTTAAAAAAGAACTGGTTGAAAGTTTGATTAATTGCTCTTTTTCATTGATTGATAGTTTACTTTTTTGAAGAACTGATCATTGAAGGGGTCTGCAATCCAGCTGTTTTCTTTTCCACATTGGGGGAAGTATTTATAAAAGGGACACTTTAAGACCTTCCAAGTGACTTACAGTATTCTTTCACATTCTGGGATCGGTGCAAGTCATTCTCAGGTAAGAAGCTGTGCAGAGTGTCAAAAACTTCAGGCTGACTTCTTTCAATACACGCTTCCCAAAAGTCCAGTTTTTTAATCATTGACTCAACTTTGTCGGTTACTTTCAATATAGTGATTGAGCTGTTATGAAGTCCCAAGTTGAGTTTGTTTATTTCTAGGAAAGTACCTGATAAATATGCAAGACTTTGAAGCCAATCACTGCACTGAAACTTTGGAGCAAAAGGGAAATGATGGGTTTTCAAAAACTACTTGGACTTCATATGTAAGTTCAAAGGTATGTGTAAGTACTTTGCCACGAGATAGCCACCTTACCTGTGTGCAAAAGTAATGTGCTATGAATGCTGTTCAATTCTTCACACAGCACTTCAAACAATCTGGAGTGTTGTGGTTGTGACTTAATACAATTTATAACTTTATCAAGAACACCTTTCAGTCCACTAGGAAGAGACTTGGATACAAGACTTTGTCTATGAATGCAGGAGTGACTCCATGGTACATGGCTGCATAGGCCTATAAAACAACCTGACGTAGACTTGCCTCCATCACTGCATATACAACAATTTGACCAACTAATGTCCTTTTCAATGAAACAACCATTGACTGCATTAAAAATGTCTTCACCTGTGGTATGCTCTGTCAATGGAAAACAAAGCAACAGGTTTTCTTCAATTTCATTTCCTACCAAGTACCTCGTGACGACAAGCAAAACAGATAAATCAGCAACATCCACACTTTCATCGACCTGGATGGAAAAGAATTTACTTTTTCTAATTCTATCTACTATGACAGTTTCAACATTGTCAGATGTTTCCTGAATTTGACAAGACATTGTATTGTTTGAAAAAGAGATAGCATTGATTTTGCAGACACGTTTTTCCCCAAACATACAAAAATTGGCATCCTAATACAAGGAGAAATTAAATCTTCAGCTACTGTGTGGTTTTTACCACATGTAGCTATGCAATAAGCAATATAATGTGAAATCTTTACTGCATTCTCATTGTCTTTCTTTTCTGACATCATGTATGAAGTAACAGCTGGACACTTTTCTAAATGCCGAAAATAATGTATTTGTTTTTATATATAAGATGCTTAGTTTCTAAATGTCGCATAAGTAGACGGTTTTATGCAACTGTTGGATAATATTTCCTCACACACAACACACAAAGGCTTAGGACAGTCATCATCCCCTATAAATGAAAACCCATATTTAATATACTCTTCCAAGTATTTCCTTTTCTTCTTGTAGGACCTTTTTACCATCTCCTGGTGTGGGTGTACTCATAGCTGTGGACACATGTTGAGAAGTATTTGGCGATGGGTTATAATTCACATCAAGTTTTGGATTTTTAATTGTTCCTGTTTTCAACCACTGATCCATAACTGACATGCTTAATAATCACTGACAGTAATAGCTGAAACTATGTTAAACAATAAATTAAAATACTACTTGAAACGAGTCACGATGAAAGACAACGCACTTACTTTTACTCAGTCAATAACTAAACTGATCAGTCTGGCTATGGATGTATTTATGTGCTTGGGGAAGTTGTAGAAACATCGCAAATGGATTGTTCTGAAACTGTGCGTAATGACTGGTAGGAGAAATCACATTCGCTCATGTGATTTAATTTTGAAGCGTCTCCATTAACAGTGATTCAAACTTAATTAACATTTATTGTTCCATAACTAACATTTCGCATTTTTTTACTTTACTTGTTTTTTCACCATTACTGATTATTTTCACGTACCCCTGAACGGCCTGCGTACTACCACTTGGGAACTGTTGACACAAAGCAAAGAGTACACGGGGATCACTCCCAACCTGTGTGAAGACATGGAGGCTCCAAATGGCATGGTATAGAGGGGAATGGTGACAGGTTTGCATTCCTGCTCTGTAGAGTACTAGACAGTACAGTTCAGATGAAGACGAAATTGAGGGCAAACCGTCAGACATCGCACACTAAGACATCTGAACTCTTCCTGTAAATAATAGATAGCCACTGAAAAATGTACATGTAGGCAACTTACCTGAACAGATCTGATTTTAGAAACACCTGTAGACACACAAGAAATTGGTGACAGCTGCTGCTTCTGCTTTTTAAACTTTGTACCCTCCCTCTTCCTCTCTCCATATATAGATTGAAGAAAAAGACTAGACAATCGGCAACCCAATTATGAGGCCACTGCAACAGCCCAGGCAGAAATGAAGACAGTCTGAATTTAGGAAGCGGCAGAAGGAATAGATGAAGAGATGATAATTCAACAGGTATTGGGAACTGATTGGATGTAGTGGTAACTGAATATAGTTACAATGCTATTATCAGAAGGCAGGAATATAGAAATAAGAAGCAGTTCAGGAAATAGGGTGAAAATGAGGACAAGTTCAAGTTTGGGTATGTTAAATTTGAAGTGCATGTGGCTCTTCAAGGTAAAGAAAGCACTGATAAAGAGGAAATGAGCATCTCAGCTGGAAATACAGATTTGGAGTCACTAGTATACTCAAGGGCATGTGGAGCACCAAGAGATAACACATAGAGGGGACAACAAAGAAGACCAAGGTTAAGATCCTAGGTAACCCAACAGATAAGGGGCAAAGTGAAAAAGAAGTGAAGGAAACTGAAAAAGATGTTTGGGAGACAGGAAGAGAGCCAAGAGCAAGTGACATCCTAGAAGCCAAGTGTAAGAGGAGAGAATTTCAAGAAGTGGGGAGTTGTGCACAGTTCCATGCAGAGAAATGCTTAAACAGGGTAAGTACTCAATGGAATTATATAGTACTCATTTTGGCAATTGTGGAAATGACTGATAATCTTAGGAATTGGTCAGTACAGCACAGCTCAAAATGTGGTCAGAAAATGGAATTTTAGGTGAGGGTTTGGTAGGTATGTCCATTATTACAAACCTTTTATTTCACTGGGTTAGCGTAAACACAACTTCCCTTGCTTTTTTTTTTTTTTTTTTTTTTGATGAATTACTCAATAGACTAATGACATTAAGAAGAAAGACTGGTACATAAACTAATTAAATCTGTTCTAGTAAAAGACACTGAGGCGAGAAAAAGAAGTGTGAAGAGCATTTTCACATCATAGCTTGCTTGTCTTCTGCCTCACCGGTGGAGGGTCACCCTCGTGATTCTACTATGTAATGCATGCATGGCTGTTAAAAGAAGGAAGCAAACTCTTGGGAGGAGAGAAACGCCTAAATGTAAAGCTTGAGAGTTGATTTTACCCCAGAAGCAGAGCTCAGGTCAAATCAACTTACTTTCAAGTCTAAGGACATCTGAGTCCCTCCCTGAATTCTCAACAGAGAATATGGGGTCCTCCTCTGCTCCTGTCTCAGAGGGCGCTTCTTCAGCAGCATCCAGGGACTGCGAGCTGTCAAAATATTTCTGCTTGTCATGGCTGGTGTCCAGGGTTTTCTCATGACAAGTACCTCAATGACAAGAGACACAGACACAGCACATTAGAAACATCTCTCTTCCGTAGTCTCATGGCTCAAGGTCCCCAAGTGTCAAGAAGAGCAGAGAGGTGACAGTGTAGTTTTTGTCCAGCAGAACACATAAAAATCAGTGAGCTGGAGAGCCCAAAGCCAGAGCATTATTGTGATTCAAGATTTCGTGCTGAAGTTCAAGCGTTACCTGCTAGGCTACTGAAAGAACCAAGATTTGTGGGGGAAACTAACAACCAAGATCAAGTTCAAGATCTCATTCCATTCAGAATGAATGACTGTGAGACATTTCCTTGAAAGTCAAAAACATCATCAAAAAGTTTTCCTTCTATTTGCCTTTCAGAGGTGAGAAATGACAGATTAGCATGTGAATCGATCTGGAGACAGATGAATTACAGCAGTGAAATATTCTGTTTTTGCATCATAGCTGAAAATGAAAGACAAACCAAGATAAGGGATTGTAAGTTACAGAAACAAGGACTTGAAGGGGGATGGTGGTAGGAGAGAATCCATATTTAAGACAGTGACTTCTTCTTTTGGAAAATAAATTCTGATAGTGCATATAAAGATTCACCAATGCATAAAATGTCACCTTAAATATAATTGCAGCATTCTTTGCTACTTTCTGATATGTATAGTGGGCTGACCTCTTCCTACAATTTTGCCAATGAGTTGAAGAGCTTTGACCCTATTAGAGCTTGTTAATATGAATAAAGAGGGCCATTCTCTGGGTAGGGAACTAAGTTAGGAGGCTGTTGTGTCTGATGTGGCAGTGACGTGGGCAGCTGAACAGTTCTCTCCCTCACTTGTGTTCTATGTGCATTGTTGCTGTGATGCATGTTCAGTGGAAACCTTCAACTTTACTATTACAGAGTAAGGGTAAGGGTGTGTAAGTAACTTCCCTTACTTCCCCAGAACATTTAAGCATGCCCTAAAGGTTTATTTTTTAGAGAATGTTGTCTCAAAGAGTTATATGTTCCCAATTAAGCTCTCTGCAGCAGTGGAAGTACATGAAGTCTGATGCCTCCCTTACAGATTCCACAATTTAGGAAGGCACTTCTCAGGCCATTTCCCTTACTAAGCCAGGGAAGCATAAGGGACTCCAAGCCCTCCACAATTTACTCAGCGTAGAGGGAGGGGACTGCATGCGTAGGAGTGATTTTCCATTTTCGAATTCTGCACTATCCCACCATGTGTGAGGGGTAGGTGCGGGATTTGAATCAGTGCGATCACAAATCCAAGGCTACCATGTTCAACAAGGTTATGTTGAAACAGGATTTTTTGCTTCAAGAGAGCTATGGCTCTCAAGAAACTGGCAGGCAACCTGGGGAAACAGTAAATACCGAGGTAGCATACTGTGCCAAATAAGTCCCCCAGAGAATAAGCTTGAGTAGGTAGAACCTGAATTGTGAAGAATAGGTAGGACTTAAAAAAGGGAAAATTACAAGAAAAGAAGACAGTATTTGTTGAGTGCTTTGTATTTTTTCCTTCTACTTATCCCTCAAAAACACCTTGTGAAATATTATTACTCTTCATCTCACAGATTAGGAAACTGAGACTCCGTGAAGCTAAGTACCGTTAACAGCCAGTAAGTGGTGGACGTGGATTTGAGTTAGCTCTATCCTCCCGCAGAGGTTCTCGGGTTTCCACTACTCAGCACCACCTCTTCAGGGGAAAAGAAGAGAAGGCGGCATTTCAGGCAGAAAGAAACGAGGAACGACCCACAGGGACAGCAACTCTCATGCTCATTGCGTCTGGGACACAATGAGAGGGAAGGGACGTGCGTGCGCACGTGCCCGTGGAGGGCTGATCAAAAAGAAGCCAGGACCAACAGCGCTGCCTTCTCCTCCTCCGTCCTCACCAGCTAGTAAGTGCAGGCAAGTATGGGGAAGCTTGGCGAAAGAATATTAAAACAAATGACAGCAATGTCAAGAACTCTACACACTCCACTACATAAAGTCCACTCTGAAGAACATTACACTTCTTAATTGGGATATAAGTAAGCATGACTATTGAAAGTAGAGGAAATGATAATGCTGCTGATTTCAAAATACACGCTATTCCTACGGAATGTTCTCTGTCTTCGGCTTTGGTGGATTTGCCTCTAAAGTTTTTCTCGCCCTGTCACAAGTGGAGCAAAACAATGTTACAAAAGCAAAGGATAAATGTTGAACACTGGAATCCAGCAAAAGTCTAGCTGTGTTTTCTGCAGTTGACTTTCTCCTCCAATCTTTGTGTCTCTTATTTTTCTCTGCCACCCTCTTCTCATTATAAAAATGTAACTGGTTTCACCTTTTTAAATGTCTGCAATATTTTAAAATCTTTTATAAGTAATTTATAAAATATGATGTGCCTAAGATCCCGAAGCTAAAATTAGTCCTCCTGCCTGACCTCAAACCCCACACGCCCTCTTGAAGCAAGCCTTGTGCATTCTAAGAATGTCTTCACCCTCCAAACCAGGAAATTAGGGCCAACATCTCTGAAAGAGAGGGGAGAAGAGGGGAGCAGGGAGAATAGAAGGAAGAATAAGAAGTTTTTGTTAGGATAGTTCTTGGAAGCAGGAAGAATCAAAATGATCAAGTAAAAACTATATGCTTTAAGAACAGAACTGTTAATATTAATTTTCTTAGGCCGACAGTTAAAAACAGACTCGTTTAGCATTCTGGTATGATTTATGTAATTATCTAGGCTAATAATAGAAAGCCAAATTGCCTAATTTTTAAATTACTCCTTCCAGCTGTCTGAGGAAGAACTGAAACACTTCAGAAAGAACGAAGTTTCCCTTCTTTGGACTAAAAATTGTTGCCTACATGGAAATATTACTTGTCTTCCTAGCAGAGGTGGAGATGATATTCTCATTAAAGAAACACAAGAAAATGTTGGAGAAGGAAAAAGGGAAAGACACCTATAAATTAACAAGTTATCTTCTATGCATATGACTCTTATCTTTTGCTATGCAAAAATGAGATTTTTACCTTGAGAGGTAAAAATTTTTTAAAAAAGGAACTATGTGATTTAAATGAAATGCTTTAGATAACAAGGTCCCAAGTGAAAATGGGAACACTTTCCCATGCTTAATGCTCTATACTTGCTTGCAAAGCATTTAGCATCTAATTTAAATCCTAGCAGTTTGGTTTTTCTTAGACATAAGGGACTACAAGGCAACACCAAGTAAGCATAAAACTTCAAGGAGGGTATTTCTGATTCTGAAACTGCTTTGAGATCATAGACGTATCAACACCCTTTTCTGTGGTTATGCTATCACATGCATAAATTGGGTTTATTAATATTAACTTATCCTAAAAGGGTGTTCTGGAAAACAACTAAATATTTAATATATCTTGTCAAAGTATAAATTTCTAAAGAGATGAAGGCACAATTCATCCTGTGGCTAAACAGGTTTTCAAAGTATACCAAGTTCTCAGAAACTCCTATCATTACTAAGGTTAAGGAAACCTTATCTTTTCATATTAATTCTATTTACAAAGGTTCTGGAATATTCATTTTCTAACTAGAGTTGAGTAACCACTTACTTGTTAAAAAAAGCATAACTTGTTAAAAAAAGCATACTTACCTTTGAATTTCATAAGCTATAAGAGATTCCTGGTTGGGTACCTTAGAATCTGTAAGAATTAGTTATACGAAAGAAATGCTATGAATAAATTGAGAGGCATCGAACTCTGTAACAGTCAAGTAACTAGAGTTAGCCAAGAAAAAGTAATGACAGGCTCATGGAATTCTTTTAGCATTACGGCAAAGTGGGTAAGGGCACAGACTGAAGCCAGACTAAGGGAGTTCTAATCCTGTGTCTACTATTTTCTAGCCGTGTAAAGCTGGGTAGGTTCTTTTTAACCTCTTTGTGTATCAGTTTCCTCAACTGCAAATTGAGTTTAATAATACAGTATCCATTTCATTGGGTTGTTGAGGTTAAATGTGGAGAAGGAGGCCATTGCCTGGAACATGGCAAGTTGCTATTGTCATTGTTGTCTCTGTGAAAAGTTGTAAAGCAATGAGAAATTATCTCAACATAATCTCTTTTATCAAAGGCCTTTAGCTATAGCCAACTGAGAACCTCTGGTAGGAGTAACTGGCTCTTTTAGAAGTTATCAAGGTATGTGTGTGATTTCAACTTCGTGTGTGTGCGTGTGTGTGCGCGTGCGTGTGTGTGTGTGTGTGTGTGTGTGTGTGTGTGTGTGTGTGTGTGTGTGCGTGTGTGCATGCGTGCGTGCGTGTGTGTGTGTGTAGGAGATGCTGGAAGCAATATACAGTTCATTTCTACCAGTTTTTATTTTTTTAAGACAACAATTAATTCAGATTAAACTGCTCAGCATGGCTAAATTCTAAAATACTTAATATATTTAGAAATTAGCTTCACAGTCTGCTCTGTGCTCTTTAAAGGACACTGTTAGCAGGCACCGTGAATTCACGGTCTTACAATAAGAAAACTGACTCTAGATACAACATAAATTAAACTAACACTTACCTCTGCTGCTCCACAACCACCATCGGGGTGCTGCTCCTGCTCCAGCCTTCTCTCTGATCTTACTCCCTCTACCATACTCCCCCTCCCCCATATAACAAATAACTATAACACTCCTATGCTTCCTATTATATAATGAATTTCTAAGGCATAAATAATAATTACACTGATTTATAATGAGAATTATAATTCGAATTAATGTTGCTGAAGGCAAAGTAAAAGATATTAGAAAAATGGCCTTTGTGAACACTGGAATATTCTACACATATTCCTACTATCCCTATTCTAAGAGGATTATGGTCTCCTTTCTTCTGCCCATAAGAAAAGTTACCTCACAGGTGGCAATCTGCTACACACAATTAAACATAAGGTGCCCGGGTGGAAAATGCAGATAACACAGTTCTCTTAACACACAAAAGTGACTCTTTATAGTATTTATCTTTCTCCTGACCTTTCTACTCAACTGCACTCAAATTATACAGCTATAAAACCGTTTTTTAAAAATAAATAGGTAACTTAGAAACATGTCCCGAATGTTGTTTTATTATAACTTTAGCTACCTATTCATTTCTCTAGTAAAATAATCTTTCAGAAAAGGTAGCAAAATAAATCATGAAGTGAACAAAAGTGTATCCTTCAGTTGTTCACACTGCTATGTAAAAGTACTTTAAAATGTTACCAGGAACTTTCATGTGGATGGCAGGTGGGGCTTGGTACTACAAAGAGTAACAGGTACACCTGAGGAAGAAAGACACCTTCCTGGGAACAGACACCTTTATGATTCCCACCTCCAGAGGTTGTGACAGAGTCCTATAGACCTCCTTCCTAGAGGAACATTCCATGTAATAAATTTAAATCCTGCCTTAACTGCAGCCTTACCATAGGAACTTGGGCAAGTCAAGTTACTTCTCTGTGTCTAGGTTCTCTACGTGAAACTCTGAAATGGAGAGATAAGCTCTGTCCCACCATGAGAGGCTCCTTGGGAAACACCACTGATGAAACCACGTGAACATAAGCGTACAGAACCCCTGCGAGCTGGGTGGAACTAAGTTGCTGACGACAGTATCTGAGAGACAAATGAGGCTGTTGCACTTCCTCTGCCCTGTCCTGTCCTCCACTCAGGAAAGACAAGAGAGATCATTTCAGCAGAAATAATGGCTCCTAAGACTTGTTTTCATTCAGCAATTACTGCTGAATGAGATTCTTTGCAGGTTTTAAAGTAACAGTTATGTACTAAGTGACCTTAAAAGAGCAATGCCAAGTAGGAAACAGACCATTATAAAGAACTGAAATCAGCAACCTCGGGATTATGTAGGAATTTTTTCCTAGTGAGGGGAATGAGGCAGAAGTGAGTTTAAAAAAGAAACGCTGAAAGAAAAGCAGGCGACCTCAAGGACAAGTAAGTGTGTGTGTGTTTATGCTTCCCTTTTACTGCGCGTTCTGGAGCTGAGTGCTGCCCTAGGAACACCGCTCACACGTGGGAGGGGATCTGCTTGGCCTAAGAGCTCAGAGCGGCGCCGGGTTCTGCAGACCTATCCTCGCCGCTTCCTTTCAGAGGAGAAAAAGGAGAACTGGCTATCAATCTGTCTGTCTTGTCATGTGGTTTCCAGTGACTAAAGCATGGAGAGCAGAGTCGGCGCCAGCTGAGACCCAAACGCCATGACGTGGAGACTGTGGAAGCAACAACTCCAGTGATGGGCTCCATGCTCTCGGCAGCTCTATCATTTCCTCTAGAAATGTGAGAGACCACGTTTGCTCTCTGAACGAGGGAACTGAAATAAGCACGACAAGTTTCCTATGAGAGCTTTTCCCATGCAGAAAATACATTGAAAAAGAAAGAAAATTAACCGTAATAGCTGCTATTATTATTATTATTATTATTATTATTAAATTTAAATCTCTGGCTTACTTTATCCTAGGGAAATCCGTTTCAAGCAAGAATGCCGGGAAAACAAATTCGATAGGTTCTCTCAGACTAACTAATTCACTCATAAATGGTTTTCAATGATGGTCAACAGAACATCTGTTTGTAACTTTCATTAAAAAACAGCGTGGACAGGAGTTGGGAGAATACAGGCTATGAGATGTGTCAGCTTCTCGTGAACAGGAGAGGTGGTAGGACCTCCTCTCTTCCTTCCTCCTGTGGTGTGGGAACTCAGCCCTCAAATGAAGACCTGTATCTATACAGACACACTCTTATGTTGGATGGGGGTCTGGTAAAAGTATTCGGGGTAAACAGTGGTGGGACACAAGTTAATCACTAAGTATTTCCAGTAGTTCCAACTTGAAATATCATCACTCTATGTGCTAAACACCGGGGCCAGAGCATGAAGATGAAAAGGATTGGTCCCCGCTCTCAATGAGCTAGCGAAGTCTTGTAGGAGTTATTGTACACAAATAACTAGAGTGGTAAGTCACAGGAGCTGAAGGAAAGGCACAGGCAGACTGACGGTTACACATACTTATGGTTAATCAGGTAAGGCATGCGGCAGAAGTGGGCCTCGAAGGAAGGGTAACATTAAGATGGGGGGAGGGTCATGGGGAAGAGCTGCAGAAAACAACATGAGGCGACACATGGAACCAGGAAAGCAGATGCATGTAGTAAGAAAACAGGCTATTCACAATAGCATGGTTTGGTACAACTTCCACTGACTCTGCAAAAGGCAAAACGATATTAAAGTTCTCATGTGGTTAGTGAGCTTAAACTCAGCACATCTATGAGTCAACCACACATTGTTGCAGTGAATCAGTGTCACTCAATTATTAATACTTAGTTGCAGGACGCACCTGCATTTCAGGATTTTGAAACCTGTAATGAAATGAACCAGTTTTACTTCTTACAAAAATAAATGGAGGTAAGATAAGTAGTAGCATATTAAAAATGCTATAAGAGATGGGTCTTTTAGACGGTCTTTTTTTTTTTAAAAAACCACTTCACTAATTCTTAAGAAAAATAGGATAAAGCAAAGGTCCTTAACTGCAGGGAGCATATGCTGGATAGTCCACAGGAGGGCAGCAAAATGCAGGATTTCTTTTACTTCAAAATCTGAACTCCATGTAAAATTGCTTTAAGCTACAAGTTATAAACCTACAGAAATTTAGGCTGAAGAACACAGACAGACTAAAACTATAGGCAACGAAACAAGTTATAAAAGGAGATAAGATTTTGGTAAATAGATGCTATAAATACAGAAACATTGTGAAGATAACAGAGGATAATTCTGCTCATTGGAAAGATATTAAAGCTCATGTATATGATTACGCAAAATCCTTGAGAAAAATTGAGAAAACAATTTTCTGTGTCCTAGTGATCAGAACAGGAAGTTGGGTTGAACTCATTATTCTGCCAGCTGCTTACCACTGCAAGCAGAAGAGGTGATGTTGTACAGAAAAGGGTAAAACTGCATACAGCGAATCAGCTTCAGGCTGCTTTCACACTCTGGGCACTTGGTAGTTAACTTCAAGGCCTGTCTAAAGGCCTCAAGTGCTCCACTGATATTCTTCAGAGCAAGGTAAGCATTTCCCAGGCTCAAAAAGGTCAGGGGCTGGAACAAAACAAATCAGCAAAATGTTAATTAATTAATATTACCTGAGAGTTTTAAAACCTTTACAGTGTAGGTCTTTTGGCTTCTTTTTTTTTTTAGGTTACTACATAAAGGTTAATGGCTAACTGTTCATTTTATTTATCCTGGCCAATTCTAAACTGTGTAACACAAATAAAAATTTATCTTTTACCCTGTTACTAAAATAAAAAATACGTAGTGTGTAATATACCCTAATCTCAAGTATACAGATCAATAAATTTTTATATATGTATATATCCCAGTAACCATCATTCATGTCAAGATATAAAACATTTAGAATATTTCTATTACCCCAAGGGGTTCCTTTGGGCAACTCAACGCCAACCCTAGAGGTAATGACTGTTGTGACAATGTGACATCTATCACCATAGATTAGCTTTCTCTGTTCACAAACTTCATATAAGTGAAATCAAACAGCATGTTCTCTTATGTGTATATACAATAGGTACACTTCTGTATCTTCTTTCACTCAACACAATAACTAATACTCACGAAATTGATTTTTGTATATCAGTAGTTCATTCTATTTTTAAATTGATATATAATTTTTCATCGTGTAATTACACTACAGTTTCTTCATCCACTCTCCTACTGGCACTGGACTGTCTCCAGTTTTTGGCTATTATGACTGAAGCTACTATCAACGTTCTTGTACATGACTTTTGATAGGCATATGTACTCATTTTCCTTGGGTATACAAGGGCTGTCTGGAAAAAGTTCAGCTATAAATGCCTCTATTTCTCATATTACATGGCTGGATACTTTCCAGATAGCCCTTGTATACTGAGCAGGGGGTCTTAAGAGTGGCCCATATTTAGTTTTAGGAGATATAACCAAGTAGTTTTCCAAAGTGGATGTACAAATTTACACTCCTATCAGCAAGTATGAGAATTCACTGACTTGGTAGTGTCAGCCTTTTTAACTTAGCTGTTTTTGTGAGATGCTGAAGTGGCATCTCACTGTGTAATTTGGATTTCCTTAATTAGTAATGATGTTGAATATTTTTTCATGTGCTTATTGGTCATCTGGATATCCTCACTTCTGAAGTGCCCATTGTTTTCCCCATTAAAAAATATTAGGTTGTTTTTTCCTTACTGATTTGAGGGAGTTCATTATGCATACACAGATATAAGATCTTTGTTGGAAATATTTATTGCAAGTATCTTCTCCCAGTCCATGGTTTCCCTTTTTACTCTTTTAATGGTATCTTTCAATAAACATAAATTCTTAATTTAATGAATATGTTTATATATTTTTAAATTATTGTTAGCACTTTTTGAAATTTTTGCCTACCGTAAAGTCATGGAGACTTTCCCCTATGTTTTCATCAAGAATCTTTATTGTTTTTATCTCACATTTTGGCACATGATTCATCTCAGATTAATTTTGTGTATGACATGAGATAGGAGTCAAGGTTCATTTCATTTTCCACAGGGGCTATCCAAGTACACCAGCACTAGTTACTGAAAAACCAAAAGGGGGGTTCCCTGGTGGTGTAGTGGCTAGGCTTTGGTGCTCTCAATGCTGCAGCCTGGGTTCCATTCCCAGCCAGGGAACTACCCCTTCTTCCTCCAAAAAAACCTCAAAAGGTCCTCCCACCACCAACTGAGCCACAGGTGTGTCCTTGTCATAAATCAGGTAACCATAAGTGTGAGGGCCTATTTCTAATTTTTCTATTTTTGTCCCACTGATAAATATTTGAGTATCCTTGTGCTAATACCATACTGATTTAATTATACCAACTCTTGAAATCTAGTGATATAAGCCTCTGAAACTGTTATTTTCCTCATCATCTCCAATTTTTTGGACTATTTTAGGTGCATTTCTATGTAGATTTTAGAATAAACTTAACAATATATACATACACATACAGGCAATTGCTGGGAGTTTGGGATTGAATTGAATATATAAGTCAATTTGGAGAGAAATTACATCTTAATATTGAATCTTCCAGTCCACGAACACAATGTGTATCTCCAACTTACTTAGGAGTTCGTTCTTCCTCTTAACAATGCTTTGTAATCAATTTAGATATCCTGTATATCTTCCTTCAGATTTATTTCTAGATACCGGATTTTTTTTATGCTATTAAAAATAGTTTTTGTATTCTAGTCTCCAATTGTTTGTTGAGACTTTGTTTTTACAAGCAGCCAAAGTATTCAGTTGAGGTTGTTTCAGCAGAAGTACATCTATACATAATGTTTTTGTATTTGCTTGTGCACAAACCATTTATTCCACACTTATTTGATTAAAAGTATTTGAAGGATCTAAGAATGTTTAAAAATGCACAATATATCCCTATGAAATGCAACACCTATGATTTCTCCAAGCACTTGTTTTGATTTCAGGCTATTAGGTCATCCAAAATGTCTCACTGTAATCAAGCCAAGGTGTACAAAATATTACAGATTAAAGAGGCCTAATCCAAGTAGCTCTCAGAGAGCATTTAAAGTATTATTTAGTGGTTCATACCCAGATACAAAATTAAATCCCATACTCTGATTTCAAAGGTATTTTTACATTTTGCATAAGGAAACAAAATGTTAATTATCCCTACGACCAGAAGGGTGGTTGTGCAAATACCTTGTACTGAGACAAACTAGTAAGCATTTTGGAAAAACAGATGAACTGTCATCAATTCATCCAGAAAATAATTACTGAATATTTATTAACGTTTCAGACACTGTTTTAGACACTGGGGATAAATCCCCACCTTTGTGGATCTTATAGTCAAGTGGTACACAACTGTGAAGAAAATGTGAAGGGAAGAGACATAATTAGTACTAGAGCAGGGGAGGGAGTGCCATTTTAAATAGAATAGTGAGGGAAGGACTTACTGAGAAGTTGATATATGCCTAATACCAAAGCCTGCCAAAGACAACACAAAGAAAGAAAACTATAGACCAGTATCTCTGATGAACACAGATGCAAAAATCCTAAACAAAATATTAGCAAACAGAATACAAAAAAATGCATCAAAAAGATCACACATCAAGATCAAGTGGGATTCATCCCAGGAGCAGAAGGATGGTTCAACATACGAAAATCAATCAATGTGATACACCACATAAACAAAATCAAAGATAAAGACCATATGGTCATTTCAATTGATGCAGAAAAAGCTTTCGACAAGATACAACATCCATTTATGATCAAAACACTAAATAAAATAGGTATAGAAGTAAAGTTTCTCAACATAATAAAGGCCATATATGACAGACCCTTGGCTAACATCATACTGAATGGGGAAAAGCTGAAACCTATTTCCCTAAAATCAGGAACAAGACAGGGATGCCCCCTGTCACCAGTGCTATTTAATATAGTACTGAAAGTTCTAGCCACAGCAATCAGGCAAGAGAAAGGAATAAAAGGTATCCAAATTGGGAAAGAAGAGGTCAAATTGTCACTATTTGCAGATGACATGATCCTTTATATAAAAAATTCCAAAGATTCCACTGGGAAACTATTAGAAACAATAAACGAATATAGTAAAGTCGCAGGACACAAAATCAATGTAAAAAAAATCAACAGCATTCCTATATCCAAACAACGAATCCACAGCAAAAGAAATGAGGGAGTCAATTCCCTTTGCTATCACAACAAAAAGAATGAAATACCTGGGAATTAACTTAACAAAGAATGAGACAGACTTATACACAGAAAACTATAAGACACTTTTGAAAGAAATTGGAAGAGACTTTAAGAAGTGGAAAAATATCCCCTGTTCATGGATAGGAAGACTTAACATTGTTAAAATGGCCATTCTGTCCAAAGCAATCTACAGATTTAATGCAATACCCATCAAAATCTCACAATCATACTTTCGTGAAATAGATAAAAGAATTAGTAAATTTATATGGAACCATAAAAGACCTCGAATTGCCAAAGCAATACTACATAAAAAGAATAAGGCTGGTAGCATTACATTCCCTGACTTCAATTTATATTACAAAGCATCAATAGTCAAAACAGCTTGGAACTGGCAGAAGAATAGAAATATAGACCAATGGAATAGAACTGAAAACCCAGAAATAAACCCACAAATATATGGACAAATAATTTTCGATAAAGGAGCAAAAAACATACAATGGGGAAAAGACAGCCTCTTTAGTAGGTGGTGCTGGGAAAACTGGAAAAACATATGCAAAAGAATGAACTTGAGCTGTGAACTCTCTCCATATACAAAAATTAACTCGAAATGGATTAAAGACCTTCATATAAGACCTGCAACAATAAACTGTATAG